>CM070838.1:180000-235017 GCA_036326025.1 Chrosomus eos | reverse complement strand
TTAATAATTTAATTAGCTTTTAAAAAAACATAAATTCCGAAATTCTTCTTATTAGGTGAATGTTTAACCAGGTCAAAGTTCTCAGTGTAATAGAGATTAAAGTCCTTGAACATTAGATCCGATTATTAACTTCCTCTTTAACGGAACTCCGACTACATGTTTTTGCACACTATATACTTAGGAAAGTATAGATAGTATGTGTGGGCAGTCTGTATGGACTGTGTGTGTGAAAATATGCTGAACATAATGCATACTACATACTATTATTTAAAAACGGTATAAAATAATATGCTATGATAAAACCTTTTATCAATTTGAGCAAATAATGAGTAAATGTGTCGAACAATACATACTACATACATACTATTTTTTAAACTAGGTTATGACGACAGTATGAAATAGTATGCTATTTTATAATCTTTTGTCAGTTTGCTCAAATAATGAGTAAATGTTTTGAACATAATGCATAGTATGTTATAAAATCGTGTCCATTTATCGAATAAGTAAATGTGTTGAACATAATGCATACTACATACTATAATTTAATAAGTGTATAAAACAGTATGGAGTATGCTATAATAAAATCGTTGTCAGTTTGATGGAATAATGAGTAAATGTGTACTGCATGCTACATACTATTATTTAAAAATTATGTGAAGTAGTATGCTATGGTAAACAATATTTGTCCGTTTGATCGAATGAGTAAACGTGTTAAACAATGCAAACTACATACTATTATTTTAATAAGTATATAAAGCAGTATGAAGAATGCTACGATAAAATCGTCAGTTTGATCAAATAATGAGTAAATGTGTTGAACAATGCATACTACATACTATTATTTTAAAAGTATATGAAAAATTATGAGGTAGTATGCTATGATAAACAAAATCTTTGTCAGTTTGATTGAATAGAGGAAAGATACTAAATGCATACTACATACTATTATTATTTTAAATATGATAGTATGAATAAAGTTTGATTAAAAAAACTGCTATTTTGCCAAGTGCATTGCATTGTGGGAAACATTATCCCACACAGTGTGCTCTGCTAGTAGATCATGTGCACAGTTTATTTTGGAAGACGTACTGCACGCAGTCTGCATACTGCAGAAACAGTACGCTGCCATGCACAATCTCTCAGTTATACAACTCTTGCTGCATGGTTGCCGCAGCAACTGATCAGAGTGTTGTGGGGGAATCCTAAGCCCCTCCCCTCTGCTGATGTAGGAAGGGAGTGGCTCCGCCTCCACTACTGCGCTAAGAGATCCCCAAGCCCCGCCCCCTGTGCGTATCTTCCTGCTCTGATAAGAGAGTCTCCGCCGGCCTCCTCTCTCTCTCTCTCCCTCTCTCTCTCTCTCTCTCTCTCTCTCCTCTCTCTCTCTCTCTCTCTCTCTCTCTCTCTCTCTCTCTCTCCTCTCTCTCTCTCTCTCTCTCTCTCTCTCTCCTCTCTCTCTTCCTCTCACTCTCTCCCTCCCCTCTCTCTCTCTCATCTGTCCTGTGCAGGCGAAAGCATGTCGGACTCCAGCGCAGCCCACCGCGAGAGCAAAAGCAAGGCAGAGAGCAGTTACACAGCCGGACAGCGGGTGAAGTAGCAGCAGATGGGCAGAGAGAGAGACAGACAGGTAGAGAGAGAGACGGTAGAGAGAGAGACAGACGGGTAGAGAGAGACAGACGGGTAAGAGAGGACAGACAGGTAGACAGACAGACGGGTAGAGAGAGATATTCTGTGTGCCTTAAACTTAACCTAGAATTAATATGACGATAAATATTTCAATAATTTTATTTTTATAATGATCTTAAGTGCATTTTCTCATCACCGGTTTCTAATCATGAAACTTTCAGGCAGTTTTTTTTTTGTTTCGTCCCTGAACGCATCAATATATTAATGATGAATGTGGGATTCTGGGAAAATGTTCGTCCAGGCGTGTGATGCGAGAGCTCATGAATTACACAGGAGTGTGTGTGTGTGTGTGTGTGTGTGTGTGTGTGTGTGTGTGTGTGTGTGTGTGTGTGTGTGTGTGGTCCTGTCTCATAAAACACGACACACGCGTGTGACACGGGCGCTTCGTGACGCTCGTAATGGGTTTAAACCTTTGGGTTCGTCTGATACGAATTAAGTCTAGAATAAGTCTTAGCGAACGATTTAACAGAAAGAAATAATAATAATAATAGGAAAATAAAAAATTTAAGTGAGAAACACATAATATTTCTCACTTAAGAAAATGTCAGTCCAAAACAAAGATGAAAATATTGCAATTTGCAAACGTTTAGATCACAAAACAACTTTGTGTAAAGAAAGTAATCAAATAAATATAATAATAAAAACACAATAACCCTTTCACGCATAGTGGTCACTACAGTGGACAGCTATTAAAAAAGCATTTTCTTGAATTTGCAAGGGTTTTGATGGCAAAGTTGCACATCAATCTCTTCAGTGGACCCTGGTGCATCATCCTATACATTGCAATCAAGTTGCAAGCCGTTGTGATTCGAGTTTTCCCCCTCCAAACCAAGATGGCCAATGGTCAGTCAGACATGCCAAGTTGCTCCGGAATATCCACCCATTCCTTCTATCCTAGGAGACTCTTGTAGGTAAAAAAAATATTGCAGCATCAAGCAATATCTAATGAGTCATATGACAGTAAAATATTCCAAGTTTTGATTTTAGATTGGGAGAAAAATCAGATTTAATACCTGTCCACTATAGTGGACCTCATGCATCAATGGCTATATTTCAGCTACAATTCATATTGAATATACAATTCATATGTGAATATTGTTTTTGAAAATACTTAATCTGCAGTGACTTTTTTTGACTGTAAATAAATGTATTTGTATTATTAGAATGTTAATTTCATTGACATCGAAAAAAGTTAATGTGATTACATAATTTATGTGAATTATGTATTACTTTACTCATTTCATCGAAAAAGTAATCTAATTACGTAATGCATTACTTCTTAGATCAAAAAGTAATCTGATTACGTAATGAATGTTGCTTGTAATGCATTTATTTACTCGTAACATCAAAAAGTAATCTGATTACGTAATGCATGTTACTTGTAATGCATTACTTTACTTGTTAGATCAAAAAGTAATCTGATTTCGTAATGCATGATATTGTAATGCTTTTCTTTACTCGTAACACCAAAAAGTAATCTGATTACATAATGCATGTTACTTGTAATGCGTTACTTTACTCGTAACAACAAAAAGTAATCTGATTACGTAATGCACATTACTTGTAATTAACTACTTGTTAGATCAAAAAGTAATCTGATTAGGTAATACATGTTACTTGTAATACATTACTTTACTCGTAACATTAAAACAAATCTGATTATGTAATGCATGTTACTTGTAACACATTACTTTACTTGTAACATAAAAAAGGAATCTGAATGCGTTATGCATGCCCCAACACTGCTAATTTCAGATGAGATTGAAAAATATGTATCGCTAGGTTTTCTCAGAAGAGGCCTATGCTAGATATGTGTCTATCTTGAACATAATCAGAATTATCAGCTAATAAAGGTAAATTGACATACTCTGGTACACTAGAGGGAGCATCTGAGTGGTTTCCACTGTTGTACCTTGACAGGCAGTAGATATTTCTGATGGAATCACGTCCTCATGTTCTGTTATCAAATATACACGAAGTGCAACTTGTATGAAGTTCAATTGCTTTTGCAATATTTCGGATTTAAATTTTTTGTATATATTTTATAGCTTTCACCTGATTTGATATAATTGTATTGATTAGTTTGCTAAATACACATACTTTATCTGTTTGATTATTGTATTATGTTTAATATAGTATCTCTTCAGTTTAAACCATAAATGCATGCTGTCCACTCAAGTGGACACCTGAAAATCTCTTTGGAAAATTTGGGAAAAATAAAAATAAAAATCAAAACTTGTTTTTCATGCCCTAAGAGCAATAAAAACACATAGGAAAAAAATCCTGACTGAGGTTATCATAATTCATGCATGAAAGGGATAATATAATAATAACAACAAATATGACATGATAACAGAAATATAATATAACTGTAAAACAACACAATATAATAAGATTATAAATAAGAATGCATATCATATTTTTACAGTTGTAGTCTAATTATTTATTCTGTCAAAAAGTAACAATAAAACAATTTAAAATTCTACTCTTCAAAATCGACTAAAATCTGATAATTCTGTAATTTTTTACTTTTTATTTAGTTAAAATGTCATAATTTCCTTTTTATGTCACAATTTCAACATTTAGACATTAAAAGTCAAAATTGTTAATATATCAATTTGAGTATTTCATAATTTCGAATTTTTAATGTCAGAATTTATTCTATGAATTATAACTTTTAAAATCAGAATTTTGACTTGTCATCTCATAAATAGGACTTTATGTTATGATTTTAATTTGTCAATTTCAACTTTGACAATTTTTTTATCTCAGAATTGATTTAGTATGTCAATTTTGACTTTTTATGTCTTTATCAATTTTTTTAAATCTAGTATGTGGCAATTTTGACATTTTATGTCATTACTTTTTGTCATTATGACATTAAAAAAGTCACAATTCTGATTTTAGTAAAAAAATCATCTTTTTAATCTCATAGTGATAACTTTTTTAAGTCATAATTAGGACTTAAAACATACTTTCAACTTCTTATTGAATAAATATGACTTAGTATGTTCTATCAATTATTTTCAATTTCAACTGTTATAATTTTTTTAACCTCATATGTATGATTCAATTTCAATGTTTTAATCTCAATTACGATTCAGTATGTCATAATTTTGAGTTATCTCATATTTTCGAGTTTTCTCATAATTTAATTTTTTAAAATCTCATAATTAGGATTTAGTATGTCATAATTTTGAGTTATGTCGTCATTTTGTCTTTTTTAAGTCAAGTCAAAATCTGTTATAAATATTAATATGGTTAAATAAATATTAAAATATGTATATGTGTGTGTAATACTTAGGGAACAGTGAGAAAACTGTATAAAATAAAAACAAACAAGTGTGTGTTACTGTGTTTTAGAGTGCCGTCTGCTTGAGCTGAAGGGTTATAGAGTTTACAGGACAGTTAATCACAGAGATCAACCCATGTCACACACACACACACACACACACACACACACACACACACACACACACACACACACACACACACACACACACACACACACACACACACACACACACACCCGTGACGCCTGCAATTTTCATGCCTTTAAGACTAACACACACAAAACAAACACAAATCTCTCATTAGTGGCACAATGTGTGTGTGTGTGTGTTCAGCCAATCCAGTCACAGCTTCTAAATATGAACCCGCGTGTGTGTGAGTCTTTAAACCTCAGTCTAGACACTTGGTTACTGACAAAAACACAAGTCTCACTGGTGTGTGTGTGTGTGTGTGTGTGTGTGTGTGTGTGTGTGTGTGTGTGTGTGTGTGTGTGTGTGTGTGTGTGTGTGTGTGTGTGTGTGTGTTTAAGTTCACTTCACACTTTATTCTGCTCAATAACCCTCCAGATACAGGGTAAAAGACTGTCTGACGGAAATATAACAATTTCTTCTGTTTTTAAGTGTCTCTCAGGGGCGGGACTTACCTGAAACAGTTTGTGATTGGTTGTACAGAAATTAAAAGAATATATAATAAATATACCCAATTCGCTTAAAAATGCAAAAGAATCATATATTTAAGCTTGAAACCTGCTGAATGAAACCCTCGTAGGGCAGGTCTGTTCGCTCGGCGGCCATCTTGGAAACGCCCTCGAGCTGTTATTTATTTATCTATTTGAACGCAGACAAAAATATTTGGCTAAAAACATCAAGATATGAACACAGTTTTTAGAAAGTGATACATTTTTATATGCGTTAAGACGTTTCTGTCTATAAATCTAAAAATGTATTCGCTTGTTACTTTAGCGAATAGATTTTTAGATTTCTCGAAAAAAAAGTCACGTTATGTTTAAATAGAATTCAAATCAAGAATAATTTTGACAACTATGGCATGCATCATAAGCTAAAATCACAAATAAAACAATATTTTTTTGGCTTGTTCAGCGAATATGTCTTCTGGCTCGTGATTGGCTCGTTCGACTGAGAGGCGGGGCTACAGATGCCATATTGAGTGCTATGATTGATTCTCTCGTAACCTTATAATGAATGTGAATATACATTCAACGTGATAAGGTCTTTTTTCAATTTTGACTTTTTAACCTTATGACTTAGTATATCATAATTTAAATTCAATTTAGATTTTTTTATTTAGTAATTATGAGTTATTAGTAGGGATGGGACGATACACTTAAACTCACGATACGATGCACCTCGATATGCCAGGGTCACGATACGATACGTCACGATACGATATCAAAAAAGGAAAAAAAAAAAGAAAATAATATAACAGACATCCCAAGTCTCCTTGAAGTTCCGGGAGTCTCCCGCATATTGATAGCGTCTCCCTGATGCCCGCAAATTAGTTCAAATCTCCCGGAATCTATAACGCGCGTGCGAGACAGAACATACTGCGCGCACAAACATAGCGCGCGCACGCACGGCAAAAAAAGGGAGAGCGAGAGACCTTGCGAGTGTCTCTCGCGCTCTCTCCCGTGCGCTCGCTATGTATGCGCGCAGTATAGCTCGGGTCTCGCATCTCTTTCAGGACACGCACGCGCACGCGCTCACATAGACACACACCGGCAAGTTGCGTCCTCAATTTCGACCTCATTTGACTCCATGGTCGGCTGTTTGGGGGCAAGGCAGTTGGTGCTAATGCTAATATTTGTTAGCTCGCTGTAGACTGCAGTGTTGTTCGTTGCAACATGCGCTTTCTTGACGTGATGACGTACCGCACCGTTCCCCGGATATCTTTTTTTTTTCATTTAGTTTTACCCTGCTTGATCAGCAGATGGTACTGCCAGCCTGCCACCATAGACTGTATGTCTGCCCCATCATACACACACACATATAATACACTAAATTATTTATATACTACGCAAATCATGCAGCAGTGCCATCTATCTTTATTTCGCGATCCATTTTTTTCGACCTCGATGCGTTTCGTCACGTTTTGTATCGCGATATTTCGTCAAACGTTATTTCGTCCCATCCCTAGTTATTAGTATGTCATAATTTCAACTTTTTTAAAATTTTTGATTGATTTTGATTTTGATTTTTTAATCTTATAACTATGACTTAGTTCTGACATTTAAAGGTCAGAATTCTTACTAAGTAAATTAAAAAAATTCTCGTAATTATGAGATTGTCATTTTTGACTTCAACTCATAAATATGACTTTTTTTGTCGGTTTGTTGCTGCGTCGACCAAAGTGTGCGCGCAACAGTCAAAGTTAACAATATTTAAACTTCCGCCACTGCGCTCTGTGACGACGATTACCTGAGCGGCGTATATAAACGAGGCGTCCCAACAAGCGCGGAAAGCGAAAAGGATGAACAGCTAGTGTGTGTCGGATTTTCCGTAGCTATACAACACAAGTTTGCGGTTGTATAGGGACATCAGAAGAAAAGCTGTGTCATCGAGACACCTCAATTCAAGTTGGCGATGCTATCGCTAGCTTCTTAGCATGGGACAACAATCAAATGACTAGACGTATATACTCCCGCTAAAAGATGTGACAACGCCGCCTACTTTTCTCTGGCCAGCGTAGCGCAAATCGCTTACTATCTGAAGGGCTACGCTGAACCCAGCCGCGCATTCTGCGTTCTGTCTGAAAGGGCCATTAGTATGTCAGAATTGACCCTTCGCGTGGAGCTTGATTGACAGGTGTTCTAACCAATCATACTTCGCCATCCGCCATTTTGTCCGAAAAAGCAGCCAGTAGAGTTAGGAGGATTTTAACTTGGTAAAATTATATACCGACGCCTTTCGCGGTTAAAACAACATTATTTCTTATGTTCGTTCATGTTTATTTGATGCATAAATGAACTAGAAGGAAGAGATGATCAGATCACGAGCAGCTTTAACTGATGCTCTACAGCGATCTGTCACGGCACATTAAAGACCCACAAAACGGTATTTATTGTTTAAATTTCTTTCAAAAATGACCACATTTGAAAGGTGAGACTTTGTTTAATATGTTTAATATCAAAAGTAACCGAAAATAACCTGGTCTGTCCTGTCTGTCCGCGTGTTGTCAGTCTCTCTCTGCTCCGCGATGTATTTTCACTGCGTGAGAACATGGTGAGAGCATGAGAGCGTGTAGCTTGTCGGAACATAGCGACAGTAACTAAGGAGGGCGGGTCTTTGCGAAGGGTCAATTTACACTTTTCATCTCGGAATTATGATTTTGTATGAATATCACTGTCATCATTTCGACTTTTCATCTCGTAATCATGATTAAGTATCGTCAGAGTTTCGACTGATGTCATAATTATGATTTACTAAAGCATGATTTTCTTTCTTTGTAGACGCGACTGCACTACTTTTGAAATGCTCATTATTGAGTTCAGTTTCACATAGTACACACTACAGTTTATGTACTGCACAGTACGCTAGTGTTGCAGTGGTGACGCAGCCACACACACACACACACACACACACACACACACACAGAGGTCTGTTCCTGCTGGTCTTCCCAGGATTCCTCTGTAAACGCAGGGGTGTGTTGTGTTAAAACACAGTGGTGCGTCCCACCACTGACCCCCCCGCCTCCATCTGCAACGTGGTACGAGCCAAACGTCCCGACACACACAGAGAGAGAATCAGCTGCAGCGAGAGAAACACACACACACTGACACACAGGAAGTGCTTTTATCCTGAGCATCCCAGCAGAGAGCAGGTACTGCGTCTCGGATGTTTATGGGATGTGTTGTGTGTGTGGTGTGTGTGTGTGTGTGTGTGTGTGTGTGTGTGTGTGTGTGTGTGTGTGTGTGTGTGTGAGAGAGACACATTTAATTTCACTGGACTGAGAGGTTTCTATGGAATGTCGTGGAGCGCATGTCACATGATCACGGTAAATGTAACATGATCACGGGAGAGTCAAACTCTTCTTCAGTGTTCGGACAGGAAAGTTGTGGGTGGTTTTACCTGTGTGTCGATGCGAAGCTCGATGTTACTGCTGGGAGTGTATGAAGGAAACGTGAGAGGATGAATGTCTCTGTGTCACTTCTTGTGCTGGACTGAGTGTGTGTGTGAAGCGTGTGTCTGTGACACTGATGATGGATGTGTGTGTGTCGTCTGCAGACACAGCCTGAGTCCTTTAACGAGCATCAGACGCCACACTGCTGTCATTAAACTGACAAACCACACAGTTAGATGGTATATTTCTACTCTACCATTCAAACTTCAAACCAGTGTTTTGGTGTACAGTAGCGCTTGGTTACTATGCGGTTGCTAGGTGCTCTAAGGGATTACTAGGGCAATTGCTATGGTGTTGTGGCTGGTTATGCAGTTGCTAGGGTGTTGTGGATGGTTACTATGCGGTTGCTAGGTTGTTGCTAAGTGGTAACTAGGGCAATTTCTAGGGTGTTGTGGATGGTTGCTATGCTGTTGCTAGGGTATTGTGGTTGGTTACTATGCAGTTTCTAGGGTGTTCTAAGTGATTGCTAAGAGGATACAAGGGTGTTGTGGCTGGTTGCTATGCAGTTGCTAGGGTGTTCTATTTGATTGCTAGGATGTCGCTTAGTGGTTACTAGGGCAATTGCTATGGTGTTGTGGCTGGTTGGTTGCTATGCTGTTGCTAGGGTGTTGAATGGTTGTTATGTGGTTGCTAGGATGTTGCTAAGTAGTTACTATGGCAATTGCTATGATGTTGTGGCTGGTTACCATGCGGTTGCTAGGGTATTGTGGATGGTTACTAGGGCAATTGCTAGGGTGTTGTGGCTTATTGCTATGTGGTTCCGAGGGATGTTCTAAGTGATTGCTAGGATGTTGCTAAGGGGTTACTAGGAAAATTGCTAGGGTGTTGTAGCTGGTTGCTATGCAGTTGCTAGGGTGTTGTGGATGGTTGCTAGGCTGTTCTTAGTGATTGCTAGGATTTGCTAAGTTATTAACTAGGGCAATTGCTATGGTATTATTGTGGCTGGTTGCTATGTGGTTGCTAGGCTGATCTAAGCGATTGCTAGGATGTTGCTAAGTGATAACTAGGGCAATTGCTATGATGTGTTGTGGCTGGTTGCTATGCAGTTGCTAGGGATTTCTAGGTGATTGCTAGTAAGTTGCTGAGTGTTTGCAAGGACATTGCTATTGTGATGTGCCGTGTTGCTATGTGTTTGCTAAGGAGTTGTGGCTGGTTGTTATGGAGTTGCTAAGGAGTTCTGGCTGGTTGTTATGGAGTTGTGGATGGTTTTCTATGCGGTTGCTAGGGATTTCTAGGTGACTGCTATCATGTTGCTGAGTGTTTACAAGGCATTGTTTGGTGATGTGCCTTGTTGCTATGTGGTTGCTAGGGGTTTGTGGCTGGGTTCTGTGCGCTTCTTCCGTCTGGTGACCTGTGGGTCCCTCCTGTGTGTGTGTCTGTGGAGGGTTTATCATCCAGCAGCTGTAAACCATGAGTGAACACACGAGCACTGGTGATGAGTGTGCGCTGTAATGTGTGTGTGTGTTGTGTGTGTGTTCTCTGCAGATCTGTGTGGTTCTGCTGAGCAGAGGCCTCTGATGTCCCAGCGCTCTCTGCCCGGCACTCCCGTCACACACACACACCTGCCCATCGACCTGCGCACGTCCATGGACGGCAAATACAAGGAGATCGCAGAGGTGTGTGAAACGTGTGTGTGTAATATGAGTGTGTGGAACGTTTGCGTGTCTGTGTCTGTAATATGAGTGTGTGAAACGTGTGTGTGTAATATGAGTGTGTGGAACGTTTGCGTGTCTGTGTCTGTAATATGAGTGTGTGGAACGTGTGCGGAACGTGTGTTGTGTGTGTGTGTGTGTGTGTGTGTGTGTAACGCTTGTCTGTGTAACGTGTGTATGTGTGTGTATTATGAGTGTGTGGAACGTGTGCAGAACGTGTGTGTGTGTGTGTGTGTGTGTGTGTGTGTGTGTGTGTGTGTGTGTGTGTGTGTTGTGTGTGTAATATGAGTGTGTGTAACGCTTGTCTGTGTAACGTGTGTATGTGTGTGTAATATGAGTGTGTGTAACGTGTCCGGAACGTGTGTTGTGTGTGTCTGTGTCTGTGTGTGTGTAATATGAGTGTGTGTAACGCTTGTCTGTGTAACGTGTGTATGTGTGTCTGTAATATGAGTGTGGTGTAATGTGTGTGTGTGTAATATGAGTGTGTGTGTGCGTAACAGTTGTTGTGTGTGTGTGTGTGTGTGTGTGTGTGTGTGTGTGGTGTGTGTGTGTGTGTGTGTGTGAGCGTAACGCTTGTCTGTGTAACGTGTGTATGTGTGTCTGTAATATGAGTGTGTGTAACGTGTGTGTGTAATGTGTATGTAATATGAGTGTGTGTAACGTGTGTGTGTGCATAACTTTTTGTCTGTGTAATGTGTATGTAATATGTGTGTGTGTAACGTTTGTCTGTGTATCGTGTGTGTGTGTAATATGATTGTGGGACCTGTGTGTCTGTAACGCGTGTGTAACCTATGTGTGTAATGTGAGTGTGGAAGCTGTGTGTGTAACACATGTGTGTATTATAAGTGTTTGTAACGCCGTGCTCGCGTGTGTGCAACGTACGTGTGTGTGTGTGTTGCAGGAGCTGCTGGCGAGGAGCATGACGGACAGTGACATGCGCTGCGCTCCGTACGAGTTTCCTGAAGAGAGTCCCATAGAACAACTGGAGGAGAAGCGCCACCGCCTGGAGCGACAGATCAGTCAGGACGTCAAGTAAAACACACACACACACACACACACACGCACGCACGCACGCACAGCACGCCACACACCACACACACACACACACACACACACACACACACACGCACGCACGCACGCACACACACACACACACACACACACACACACACACACACACACACACACACACACACACACACAGCGTCCTAACCTGGTTTACTAACTCATTTGTCCATACGCACTGAAAGAGTCTCAGCTAATCAGGAATTATTGAACGTTAAAGGATTAGTTCACTTTTAAAAAACTTGCTGATAATTTACTCACCCCCATGTCATCCAAGATGTCCATGTCTTTCTTTCTTCAGTGGAAAAGAAATGAAGGTTTTTGATGAAAACATTCCAGGATTTTTCTCCATATAATGGACTTCATGGGAGCCAAACGGTTCAAGGTCCAAATGACAGTTTCAGTGCAGCTTCAAAGGGCTTTAAACGACACCAGACGATGAATAAGGGTCTTATCTAGCGAAACGATGCGCCATTTCGAAAATAAATAAAACAGTTTAAGTTTTATTAGCACAAATGCTCGCCTTGTTCTGTCCTAAGATCCACGTTCGTGATTCTCCTGTTCGAACTCGATCATTAAAATGAACAAATCTTTTTTCGAGTCTTTTTATTCATTCAACGAACGAAATGACTCGAAAAAAAGATTTTGTTCATTTTAATGATCAAGTTTCGAACAGGAGATTCACGAACGTGGATCTTAGGACAGAACAAGGCGAGCATTTGTGCTAATAATACTTCAACTGTTTTATTTATTTTCGAAATGGCGCATCGTTTCGCTAGATAAGACCCTTATTCATCGTCTGGTATCGTCATTTGTCATTTGAAGTCATTTGAAGCTGCACTGAAACTGTCATTTGGACCTTGAACCGTTTGGCTCCCAATGAAGTCCATTATATGGAGAAAAATCCTGGAATGTTTTCATCAAAAACATTCATTTCTTTTCCACTGAAGAAAGAAAGACATGGACATCTTGGATGACATGGGGGTGAGTAAATGATCAGCAAAAGTTTTTTAAAAAGTGAACTAATCCTTTAAAGCTGCCGTCGGCAACATTTGTTTGATCATATTCAGTGAATTCGACACTATAATCCGACAGAACAACATAAATAAAGTGGTTTTAGAAAAAAACGGAGTTTCTAACTCCACCTGGAGCGTGTTATTGTTTTGCTCCAATCAGCGCGGGGGGGGGGGGGGGGGGGTGGGGGGTGGTGGGGGGATGGTGGGGGGGGGGGGTCTGACTGTCAATCACAGATCGGGCACACGCCACCCCTCGCGCACGTTACAATCACATGCACACGCCTGAAGTTCGCGCAGTAACGAAGAGTGATGGCGGATGTATCTCGCTTTCAAAACACTAACAGATCAAGTAAGCTCATTTAGAGTATAAATGACGTTAGCATTGCAGTCTATCGTAGATTAGCCAAGGCAGCATACCTGCAAATACTCCATGGTGTTGATGGATCTGATGAGACGGGCGCATTCACAGAAAACCTGGTGCACACGCACTGACGAGCACGAACTCGGTGAGTCGCTGGGAGGGTATCCGCTGATAGTGGGGGAGGGGCATGAGAGTTGTAAACATTCAAAATTTTGCCTAAGTCCACTCAATCTGCCAGACTTGCCGACTGCAGCTTTAATGTATATTGTGTGAAGTGTGATTTTGGACCAGTGAAATTTCACTAATTTATCGCTAGCATTAATACGCACAACCGGCGCAGCGTCATGTCTCTGAACAGGTTCACGCCCACTTTTAGGGGAAAATAAAAAGACTTCCCATAGACTTCAATACAAAATAGCGTCACAAAACAGCATCCGTACACAGCCGACAAACTGATGTAACAACCTGACCTGTCTAGTTTGTTTTCCTCTAAAAAGGGGCGGGGACGAAATTGACAGTTAAGTTCCCGGATGTGCCGGTTGTGCGTATACGTTAATGATGGGTCATAACTGTATAAATAGATGTGTGAGATATAAATATAAATTATAAATTAAATACTTATATACAATTATTAATAAATCAAGTGTTATTAACGTTAACACGTTCAATAAAAAAATATAACTGAATATTATTAATATTAGAATTTATTTTTTTCATCTTTTTTTCTACACAGAAAAACAGACCCAAGTTAAAATTATATTATTATTATTATTATTGTTAAAAAAACTAGTTACAAACAATAATACAGTAAAATAATATATTACATAAAAATATAAAATTAGAACAATATTAATAATAATAATACATAAATACATAAAATATTTTAATATTTATTTATAATATTTGAAAATATTGTTTATTTTTAATAGCTATTTTAATTAAAATAAACATATAATTTAATCAAAGTAAATGTATAAATACAGCAACGTTCTCTTCTAAAAGACTGAAGCGTTCGTGATTCCATAAAACGATTCAGTTCAAAAGAGTCACTCATGTGTGAATCATTGGCTGTAGATCGTGGGAAACTCTCTGAACACAGTCTTATATTCACACGAGACGACGTGTGTGTTTTGTGTGTGTGTGTGTGTGTGTGTGTGTGTGTGTGTGTGTGTGTGTGTGTGTGCTAATCGCTGCACCTGCTCAGGCGTTGGGTTTGTGATCTGTGTGAACTGTCTGCTTCCCAAAACACCCCGACAAACAGCGGACGCTCATAACCACACCGTTTGGCTGCGTTTCATCAGTGTGTGTGTGTGTTTGGGTTTGTGTTGTTTACAGATGCTTAAACACACACACACACACACACACACTTTCTGCTCGGGTGGAGAGTTTCAGATTCCCTCGGCTGCTGTTTAAATGAACAGTTCTTTACAGAAATCAATCAGCATCAGTCAGAGTGATTTATACTCTCTTCTCGTGTGTGTGTGTGTGTGTGTGTGTGTGTGTGTGTGTGTGTGTGTTACTCACTCAAATCTGCTGCTTTGCCTCACGTCCTTCAAGGCTTGAGCCAGAGATTCTGCTGCGTGCCAAACAAGACTTCATGAAAATAGACAGCGCAACCGACCTGGAGTGAGTCTCTGCTTTCCGTCTGTCCGTGTGTGTGTGTGTGTGTGTGTGTGTCTCAAGGTGTGTGTTTCTCCACAGGTATATGCAGGACAGTCATGAGGACGCGGTCGACCAGCATCACATGGAGCGCGAGATGCTCGTAGAGAAAGAGTTCCAGCGCGTGTCCATCTCGGGAGAGGAGAAGTGCGGGGTGAGGACGACACACACACACTTGCTATGTATACTAATGCATTTTAAAAAGTACGTATAAAGTAACGTATAAACAACAACAGTTTTTTTTTTTATTTAACTCAAAATATGAATAAATACTATATGAATAAATACTATAATTGTATGTAAAAAAATACTAAAGCACTGATCAAAAAAAATTAAACTGAAAGTGCAACATTAAATGTACAAATATAGAAATTACAAATTAAATGTAAAAAAGTTATATATATGTATACATACATATATATGTTATAATATATGTAATATTAATATAAAAGCTTTTCTACTATTGAAATGATATAATGTTATATAAAGCTGAAATAAAATATAAACATCAAATAAAAAAAATAACTGAAAATTTGTAATGCTGCCATGGCAACTAACTGAAATAATATAATTTCAAGTTGTAGTAAAATTACAAAATATAATAAAAACAAATTAAAGCTAAATAAAAAAGAAAATGAAAGAAAAGAAAAGAAAATTGACAAAAGCAGATTTAAAGGCACACTATGCAGCATTTGTGTTTTTGTCAAACAGCGACCCCTAGAGTCGATGTGGAATACTTGCACTGTCGTAAATAGCAATATACCAGTGGATATAGAACATGCTTTAGAAGCGTCAAGGGCATGAAACAGACACACAGATACACTCCGAAGATATTGACCAGGTAATGTTTCACGATTTCATACAAATATTAGGTTACTGCATAGTTTACTGAACTACTGATGATGGTAATAGGATAATAATAACTATATGTGTCAAGTGTTAGACTACTTTATAATAATAAAGTACTCTACTGCGTTTGCTGTCTTATAACGTTTTACACGATTGCTGCTAAATCACAAGTAAATAGCATATAGTCTAGGCCTACTGTATAATTTCATTTGTGTTTTTTGCTTGTAATGTAAACATTACAAAATGCCAGATGACATCAATAAAGTACGTCGCATTATTTCATAACATTGGCCGTTATGATGTCATTAGACACGATTATTGCAATTTATCATACTACTTTGCAAATTGTGCTCGTTTACACTATTTACAACCTCTAGGCTTATATATGTCCTGATAATTATGTGAGATATTGACAACTGTCTTCATGATAATCGCAAACATGGATGAATGAACAGCATCGTAAAAAAATGACATACTACAAGCAAGCGCAACATAATACAACATAGAACGCAAACAAGTTTACAAAAAAGAGATTTACTTACTAGTTCATCAACAAGATCGCCAGGTCAGCATCACTGCATCACTCGCTTGACACGGGGCTCGACTCGCTTGACACGGGGCTCGACTCGCTTGACACGGGGCTCGACTCGCCTGACACGGGGCTCGACTCGCTTGACACGGGGCTCGACTCGCTTGACACGGGGCTCGACTCGCCTGACACGGGGCTCGACTCGCTTGACACGGGGCTCGACTCGCCTGACACGGGGCTCGACTCGCTTGACACGGGGCTCGACTCGCTTGACACGGGGCTCGACTCGCCTGACACGGGGCTCGACTCGCTTGACACGGGGCTCGACTCGCCTGACACGGGGCTCGACTCGCCTGACACGGGGCTCGACTCGCTTGACACGGGGCTCGACTCGCTTGACACGGGGCTCGACTCGCCTGACACGGGGCTCGACTCGCTTGACACGGGGCTCGACTCGCCTGACACGGGGCTCGACTCGCCTGACACGGGGCTCGACTCGCTTGAGACGGGGCTCGACTCGCCTGACACGGGGCTCGACTCGCCTGACACGGGGCTCGACTCGCCTGACACGGGGCTCGACTCGCTTGACACGGGGCTCGACTCGCCTGACACGGGGCTCGACTCGCTTGACACGGGGCTCGACTCGCCTGACACGGGGCTCGACTCGCCTGACACGGGGCTCGACTCGCTTGACACGGGGCTTGACTCGCTTGACACGGGGCTCGACTCGCCTGACACGGGGCTCGACTCGCTTGACACGGGGCTCGACTCGCTTGACACGGGGCTCGACTCGCCTGACACGGGGCTCGACTCGCTTGACACGGGGCTCGACTCGCCTGACACGGGGCTCGACTCGCCTGACACGGGGCTCGACTCGCTTGACACGGGGCTTGACTCGCTTGACACGGGGCTCGACTCGCCTGACACGGGGCTCGACTCGCTTGACACGGGGCTCGACTCGCCCGACACGGGGCTCGACTCGCTGACACGGGGCTCGACTCGCCTGACACGGGGCTCGACTCGCTTGAGACGGGGCTCGACTCGCCTGACACGGGGCTCGACTCGCTTGAGACGGGGCTCGACTCGCCTGACACGGGGCTCGACTCGCCTGACACGGGGCTCGACTCGCCTGACACGGGGCTCGACTCGCTTGACTCGGCGCTTTTGCACGCAGTGCTGCATGCTTTTTAGCTCGCGCCAACGAGTGAAAGCCCGACCGAGTGACTCTTATCCGGTTCCTCACACGGTCAGATTCTCTATTCCTTTTCCTAGTCTCTTCCGACCGCGTTTTCTTTGCTTTTTCCATCGTCGAGTATCACGCATGGTATCACGTCTGAATTGCGCGCAACTGTCTTCGTGCTTCCTATGATGTTGTTGTTGATGTGTGTGACGTCGTTGCCGTAAAGCATGTTGTGATTCTCGCGAGATTTGTCAGGGGCGCTCCTCTCAAACTTGCATTGCTGGTTTATCCAGCGGCGTCCCCCCCGAGCTTTACTACCAGGATGATTCGCCCTACTATGAGTTTGTTTACCACCGAAATGACTTTGAAGCTGTTATATTAAGGTATAATTGTTGCATAGTGTGCCTTTAACTTACTAACATAAGTTAAAAGGAAAACTGAAAATATTTTGAAAAGGTTTGTTCTTAAATTTATTATCTCAAGATATTAAATTATATCATCTCAATATATTAAATTATATTATCTCAATATATATAATTCTATTATATAAATATATTATCTCAGTTTTCTGTAAGGTTTGTTCTTAAATTCATTATTTCAAGAAAATAATAGAATTTAATATCTTGAGATAATAGAATTTATTATCTTGAGATAATATAATTTAATATCTTGAGATAATAGAATTTATCTCAAGATATTAAATTCTCTAAGTTTGTCTAAGGTTTTTTCTTTAAATGTATTCTTTCAAGAAACTAAATTCTATTATCTCAAGAAAATGAATTCTATTATCTCAAGAAAATGAATTCTATTATCTCAAGATATTAAATTCTATTATCTCAAGAAAATGAATTCTATTATCTCAAGATATTAAATTCTATTATCTCAAGATTTTAAATTCTCTAAGTTTCTCTAAGGTTTGTTACATTTATTATTTCAAGAAAATAAATCCTATTATCTCAAGAAAATGAATTCTATTATCTCAAGAAAATGAATTCTAATATCTCAAGATATTAAATTCTATTATCTCAAGATATTAAATTCTATTATCTCAAGATATTAAATTCTATTATCTCCAGAAAATGAATTCTATTATCTCAAGAAAATGAATTCTATTATCTCAAGAAAATGAATTCTATTATCTCAAGATATTAAATTCTATTATCTCAAGATTTTAAATTCTCTAAGTTTCTCTAAGGTTTGTTCTTAAATTTATTATTTCAAGAAAATAAATTCTATTATCTCAAGAAAATGAATTCTATTATCTCAAGAAAATGAATTAGAATATCTCAAGATATTAAATTCTATTCTCAAGATATTAAATTCTATTATCTCAAGAAAATGAATTCTATTATCTCAAGAAAATGAATTCTAATATCATAAGATATTAAATTCTATTATCTCAAGATATTAAATTCTATTATCTCCAGAAAATGAATTCTATTATCTCAAGAAAATGAATTCTATTATCTCAAGATATTAAATTCTATTATCTCAAGATATTAAATTCTATTATCTCAAGAAAATGAATTCTATTATCTCAAGATATTAAATTCTATTATCTCAAGATATTAAATTCTATTATCTCAAGATATTAAATTCTATTATCTCAAGATTTTAAATTCTCTAAGTTTCTCTAAGGTTTGTTCTTAAATTTATTATTTCAAGAAAATAAATTCTATTATCTCAAGTTATTGAATTCTATTATCTCGAGATATTAAATTCTCCAAGTTTTCTCTAAGGTTTTATATTCAGTTATTTTCGAAGTTCTCTTAAGTTTTATTCTCAAATAGATCTTGTTTAGTTAAGGCCATTGCACACTGAGTCCGAAATTCGTGTCCGAAATGTTCGCACGTTAAAAAATAAATACGACCTCACGTTATTTCAATCACGCTTGCACACTGTCTCCGAAACTTTCGTCCGTCATAAAAAAAAAATCGGATCGGGTTCGATTTTCTGCGTTTTTCGCATCCGTGGCAAGCAGTTTGAATGGTGTTTTGACATTTTCAGAGCCACCAAATCATACGAAAAAAACGCATACGAAAATTTCGGACTCAGTGTGCAATGGCCTTAACACAGCCTGATTGGCAGAGACCCACACTGGTGTGTTTGAGACTGCGTGTGGTGTGTGTTCAGGTGCCGTTCACGGATCTGGTGGACGCAGCGAAGTGTGTGGTGAAGGCGCTGTTCATCCGAGAGAAGTACATCGCTCTGTCTCTGCAGAGCTTCTGTAAGACCACCACTCGATCCCTGCAGGAGCTCAACCAGAGACCGCTGCACACCAGCGCCTTCGAGGACCTGCGCGGGAGTCCCGTCGACTCAGGTGTGTGACGCACGCACACACACACACACACACACACACGCACACACACACACACACACACACACACACACACACACACACCAGAGACCGTTGCGCACCAGCGCCTTCGAGGACCTGCGCGGGAGTCCCGTCGACTCAGGTGTGTGACACACACACACACGCGCGCACGCACGCACGCACACACACACACACACACGTTATTTTTTGTGATTTATGAGGACATTCCATAGGCGTAATGGTTTTTATACTGGACAAACTATATATTCCATCCCCCTAAACTGCCCCTGTCCCTAAACCTACCCCTTACAGGAGACATGCTGCATTTTTACATTTTTAAAAAAACATTGTTTTTTATGTTTTTTAAGCCATTTGAAATATGAGGATGCATACAATGTCCTCATATTTCACGTGTAAGTTGTAATACCAGTGTAATATGCATGTCATTATACACATTTGTGTCCTCATATATCACAAAAACAAGCACACACACACGCACCCACGCGCACGCATAGACACACATACCACACACACACACACGCTCGCGCCAGGGATGGAAATTAACTTTTTTGTCCACCGGCCACTGTGGCTGGTGGATTTCAAAATCTACCAGCCACTCAATGTTTTTACCAGCCACTTTCTTGTTTTTAACCGACAATGTGTTTACAATGTGAAAATTAATACTACAAGATCTACAATACAAGCAGTTTATTTAATCTCACTCAATGCAATACTGACATTTTCTCTTTCTCTCTTATACACACACAAACCATGAACTGATATACATTTCATTAAATGAGTAGGGCGGATTAAACAAAAAACTGAACCGATGTTGAACCACATATGCTGGACAGGGAACTACACTAACCTTTTACACTGCTGGCACTTGCGCTACTAACTTTTTCAGTTACTGGCGCAAAACATGATTTAGTCGCACAAATTATTTATAGTAAGGTATGGATAATGAACAATAATGAAACTGTATTGCATTAGGGGTGGAATGGTAGACAGAAGTCACGGTTCGGTTCATACCTCGGTTCAGACATCACGGTTTGGTACGATTTCGGTACAATGGAGTGAAAAGCAAAACAAAAATGCAGAAGGCATTTTTATAAAATTTCTAAGCCTTGTACTTTTAAGTTGTATACGTTTTATTAATAAAGGCATAGAACCAGTGTATTTGTAGTGCACTGACAATAGTTTTATACAATTAGTTTATTAATTAAATTAATAAAAATACAAAAAGACCTTGAGATGTTTGGTAATTGTACCTGAATGAATTTAAAATTAATTTGCTATCAGATCAATTTATTTGTTTTCCTTAATTTTAATTAACCTTAACTTTATTCTCATCTGAATTATAAATAATTGATTTCCGTATAAAATAATACTACCATTAAAAACACATTTGATTTTCTTTTTTAATCAATGTAGAATGTGTAACTTAAAAAAAAAAAAGATTAGTGCTCTGACTCCGAGGACAAGAAATGAAAACCAATGCGATATGATGAATGTCCAAAAGATGGAACCTGTTTTGAATGTTTTGAAATGGGGTTGGATAAATATGTTTTGCTTTTAAAACTGTGCGTGCGTGCGTGCGTGCGTGTGTGTGTGGTTGGGTGACAGTTGTAGGTTACAGTTTGACAAGAGTTTAGAGTGTGACAAGTATAATGTTGTGTTTTATTGCGAGTGTACACAAATAAGTAAACACTTTGCAGTTAGAATGATGTCCTGTATGTATGTTTTTATGTTTCCACTGATCGCGCTCGCATCTCTCTCTCTCGCCTTTGGGACGGCAAACCGCCTCTCGCGCTCAAGCCTCGACGGAAGAAGCGCGCGGGTAGATGTTCGCGCGGCTAGCTCTTTACTACACAAGAGAGCTGAGCTACCCCGCCCTAAAAATAGACCATGCGCTCGCTGCTAGCTCTCCATTTGCCTCTCGTGCTCCCACGCCGAACCTCGACGGAAGAAGCGCGCGGCGCGGGTGTTGAAGGTGTGCCTCTTCTAAAAGTGTCCGCCGTCCGGGTGAAACAGTATGCGATTTTTATTTGCCCGCCACGGTGGCCGGTAGGTGAAGCGAGTTTACCCGCCACAACACAAAATCACCCGCATTTGGCTGGTGGCGGGTGCTAATTTCCATCCCTGGCTCGCGCACGCATGCACACACACACACGCGCACACACACACACACACACAAATACGCACACACACACACGCGCACACAGAAAAGAAAACTTTATTGTGAATGCCCTTGTAACTATGCAACATAGCATACCATACACATTAAAGCAGGGGTCTCAAACTCAACTTAACCGGGGGCCGCTGGAGGTAGAGGCTGGGTCAGGCTGGGTCAGGCTGGGCCGCATCAAGTATTCCACAAAACATAGTATTCAAGTATTCCAAAAAATAAGCACAACTGATCCAATCTTCTCAATCTTTATTATTAACGTTTCTTCTGAACTGTTCCTCTGAATTTGAACATTTCTTTCTGTACATGTTCTTCATGAGCTGTCCTTCTGACAGTTGAAGTTCATTTTTACTAACTTTCTTTGTCTATTCCTTATAACAGATCTTTGTAATACTTATATTTGCTCATGTCCTTTTTATTTTCTTTATACAACATTAATGATATTGAATGTTTTTTGGAAGGCACATTTCCTTTTATTATACTTAGAAAAACAATTATTGCTTTTGAAATACAAATATTTGCAGTCATGTCTGCCCGTCTTATTGAATTCTTTCTACACATGTATAGTGTCTCAAATTACTGACTTTCCACAAATCAAAGCAAACCTTCTTATCAACCTGTCGGACACATATTACAAGCTCAAAATGATTATTCTCACATTGTTTTAGAGCAGGGTCTCTCTCCAACACGTCACTCGCGAGCTACAGTAACTCAAGGCCTGATTGGTGGTAGCTCGCCAAGGGGCCGTTCAAAAAGTATTCTCATCGCTTGATAAACGTAAGATTGAGCACTGTAGTCACTTGGACTATTTGACCGATTTCTTTAATAACTTTTCTGGGCTGTCAAGTTTCAATCTCTTAGAAGCCTATGGAGGAGTGACCCAGCTCTCAGATTTAATCACAAATATCTTCATTTGTGTCCCGAAGATGAATGAAGGTCTTACGGGTTGAACAATCAAGGGGGTAATCCATCGACCGGAAGTTGAAGCCGGCCAGGTGCCGCCATCTTGTAGCAGAACTTCACTTGCGTTAGCATTTCCATTGACTCCCATTCATTTTGTCGTCACTTTGACGGCGAATAACTTTACATCTGAGGCGTTTAAAGACTCCATTTGTCCATTATTTATTTCTAAAGAAACACGACAATGTATAAAGGGCTCCATTACCTTCTATGTTACATTATGGCCCCGTAGAAACAGTTTTTGTAAAAATAGGCTAACGATTGCGTCATAACCACTCGACTCTCTGTTGCGCTGTACAGAAATTACCGTACAGACAGGAGGAGAAGCTCGCAGGCAATCGGGGGGACGTGCCGTCAAGGGAAAAGCCCATAGATAATGAGTCCATAAAAGCAACGGGACAAAATACTCCTGCTCACTCACGCCAAAGAACTCTTTGCTCAAGTTCCCCGTCTCTGCAAGATTAACGTTGGCAGTTTTCATGCACAGCTACTAGAAGATTTACGTCTGTCAGACGGGTTGCTCACGTCATCAAGCTTAGTTTGAGTCGGATTGAGTCTGCGCGTCAGGAACGGAAGTGCGAAAAATGCGCTAGAAATGGGCTTCAACTGAGTTCCAATGAGATGACTCTGTCCACTTCTTATACTGTCTATGGGAACAACGTGAGGGAGAGTAATTACTGACACAATTTACATTTTGGGGTGAACTAACCCTTTAAAATAAATACATACACACGGCAGATAAATCGAATTGCACTCGTACTCTGCTGTATATTGAGCAAGTACATAATATAGTGACAGATGAGCAAATAATTACAGCTATGAAATATGGAATATGGGGTGCAGAAATATTACGTGTGTTGATTAAGAGTAAATTCTCTTAGTCCGATTACTACCACCACTCAACCCAGCGCTAACGTGTGTGTGTGTGTGTCTCAGACATGCGCGTTCACATGCCGGTGTCAGAAACACACCCGTACGACGGGCGGCACATGAAGAACCTGCCGCCGGACGCCGGATACACCTGTGCGATGCTGGACGGGGTCGTTCACGTCTACACCGCGCAAAACCCCACGGACACGTGAGTTTCAGGAACACATAATCATGTTTCTCTTGGTCTCCTCAAAGTTGAGTTGGGTTTTCTCCTCAGCGTAAAGCTTCATCTGTCACTGTTTTACATGTTTGTGGAGTAAATATAAAGGCTATAATCTGTATGGGTTTTAAAATGGCGGTTCTGGTGTTTCACGTGCGTTCGGCCAATCAGAGAGCACTAACGTCACGGATAGTTCCTATCCGGTTGTTAAGTCGTGACGTAACCGCTCTCCGATAATACTGTTTCTGGGTCCAAAGGCCGGGTCCTCTCTACCTACCTACCGCTTTCGCCCGAGTTTTAACGTGTTCCCGTGTTGTTTAAATAGATCGGAGTTAAAAAAAAACAAGTGACATTCAACTGTTATCTACCGCTTTCCCTGTGACGAGAAAGATAAGAGAAAATGGCGGCAGTTACAAATCTTAAACGAATGAAGAAACTTTGGTGCCAGTGGGTGCTATCCCTTAATCTCTAGTAACACCCACTGGCACTGAAGCGAAAAAAGCCCTTTAAGAAAAGGGTTTATGTAGTCTAGGATCTGGAGTGGACGAGCGGAGCGCTTGGGCCCGGAAGAGGCTAAACGTCACGCGTGACGTCAGACTTAACAACCGAATAGCGCTGGTTTAGAGCGACTCTGAAGTAGGAGTAAAGTAGTTCCTCCAAAAGGAGTTCCTAGAACTAAAATCACTCCTAGTTCCTGCGGGGCGAACACGCCAACATCCGGGATCTCCCGCTAATCGTTCTAGCGACTCTGAAGAGGTTCCTCCGGTGCGAAAGCCCCGATAGAGCTATATTTAGCGTAACCTTCTATTGGGGACGTCCTAGACAGAAAAACTGGATCATGAACACACACGTGTACAGCATAAAAGCAAACAACTCAATCTAATAAACAACAAAACATTATTGGGTTAAATAATGACTTATTTCATCCTCAGAAATGAGAAATGTTTCATTTAATAGAGACATCAGTGGCATTATCACTTTCAGTGATACTTAGTAAAAGGATTCCATTAAACACGTGTAAGATATAATATCTTTGTTGTTCTTACATTCACTTGGAGATTCGATGTAAAAAAATATGTATTACATTATAAAAATATATTACATATTTTAATGTTAGGAGCAATTAAGTAGTGTGTTTTAATAGACTGATAACGCTCATTTATTTGCATAAATATTGTAGTTTTACTTTAAGAGTAAATAATAGTAAATAAATTAAAAAAGTAAATAATAAAAGAGCCGCACAATGAGAAGGTTTTTTTTTATTTTAGCTGAAAATTTCTCATTTTCATTTAGTTTACGTTGAAGAACTAAAAGTACTAGAACTAAAACTATCAATAATATAAAGAAATTAAAATGCTATGTTGTTGGGGATAAAAGTATAAATTACTAAAAAAATAATGTCGTGTTTTTAAAGAAATAATCTGTAAATAAGTGTATTTTAAGTTCAGTGTTAGTATGTAAATTGATCCGTATGTGTGTGTTTCTGTGTGTGTGTGTTTCTGTGTGTGTGTGTGTGTGTGTGTGTGTGCGTGTGTGTGTGTGTGTGTGTGTGTGTGTGCGTGTGTGTGTGCGTGTGTTTCTGTGTGTGTGTGTGTGTGTGTGTGTGTGTGCGTGTGTGTGTGTGTGCGTGTGTGCGTGTGTGCGTGTGTGTGTGTGCGTGTGCGTGTGTTTCTGTGTGTGTGTGTGTGTGTGTGTGTGTGTGCGTGTGTGTGTGTGTGTGTGTGTGCGTGTGTGCGTGTGTGCGTGTGTGTGTGCGTGTGTGTGTGTGTGTGTGCGTGTGTGTGTGTGTGTGTTTTGTGTGTGCGTGTGTGTTTCTGTGTGTGTGTGTGTGTGTGTGTGTGCGTGTGTGTATGTGTGTGTGTTTCTGTGTGTTTATGCGTGTGTGTGTGTGTGTTTCTGTGTGTGTGTGTGTGTGTGCGCGTGTGTGTGTGTGTGTGTTTCTGTGCGTGTTTGCGTGCGTGTGTGTGTGTGTGCGTGCATGCGTGTGTGTGTGTCTGTCTGTTTCTGTGTGTGTTTCTGTGTGTGTCTGTGTTTCTGTGTTTTGTGTGTGGTCTGTGCGTGCGTGCGTGTGTGTGTGCGTGTGTGTGTGTGCGTGCGTGTGTGCGTGCGTCTGTGTGTGTGTGTTTGTGTGCGTGTGTACGTGGTGTGATGTGTGTCTGTGTGTGTGGTGTGTGTCTGTGTGTGCATGCGTGTGTGTGTGTGTGTGTGTGTGTGTGTGTGTGTGTTTGTGTGTGTGTGTGTGTGTGTGTGTGCCCTCGTGTGTGTGTGTGTGTGTGTGTGTGTGTGTTGTGTGTGTGTGTGTGTGTGTGTGTGTGTGTGTGTGTGTGTGTGTGTGTGTGTGTGTGTGTGTGTGTGTGCAGGAGCACTGAACTGGACCTGCCGTATCCAGACCTGCAGGAATACATCGCCGATATGAACGTCATGATGGCGCTCATCATCAACGGCCCCGTGTGAGTGACGGATTACCCAGCATGCAGTGGGCTCGCTGTAATGCGCGTGTCTGACGTGTCGTGTTTCCACAGGAAGTCGTTCTGTTACCGGCGGTTACAGTATCTGAGCTCAAAGTTTCAGATGCACGTTCTTCTGAACGAAATGAAGGAGCTCGCATCGCAGAAGCAAGTGCCACACCGAGACTTCTACAACATACGCAAGGTCACACACACACACACACACACACACACACACACACACACACACACCGCTGCAATCAACACACACATCCTCGCAGAAGCAAGTGCCACACCGAGACTTCTACAACATACGCAAGGTCACACACACACACACACACACACACACACACACACACACACACCGCTGCAATCAACACACACATCCTCGCAGAAGCAAGTGCCACACCGAGACTTCTACAACATACGCAAGGTCACACACACACACACACACACCCACACACACACACACCCACACACACACACACACACACACACATATATATATGTGCGTGTGTGTGTATAAATATATAATCTATTGATTTTCCAAATTCCAAATATGATTTGAAGGAAGACGTTTGTTAAACTCAGTATTTTGGAAAGGCAGTTGTGGCTCCAGAAGCAGCGGGTGTTGACGTGACTCTTGCGCTGTCTGTCAGGTGGACACACACATCCACGCCTCGTCCTGCATGAACCAGAAGCATCTCCTGCGCTTCATCAAGCGAGCGATGAAGAAATCCCCGGACGAGATCGTGCGTGTGGAGGGCGGCCGAGGACAGACACTGATGGAGGTGTTCCAGAACATGAACCTGACGGCCTACGACCTCAGCGTCGACACACTCGACATGCACGCGGTGAGACGTGTGAAAACACACACATTTATACACTTTACATAATCTTTCTACATGTACATTTCTGAAATACACACACACTGCTGTTCAAAAGTTCTGGGTCGGTGAGAGATCTTTAATGTTTTTAAAAGAAGTCTCTTCTGTTCACCAAGGCTGTGTTTATTTGATTAAAAATACAAAACAAACCCAGTGAAATATTATTATAATGTAAAACAGCTGTTTTCTATGTGAATATATAGTAAAGTGTAATTTATTCCTGTGATCAAAGCGGAATTTTCAGCATCATTACTCCAGTCTTCAGTGTCACATGATCCTTCAGAAATCAGTATAATATGATGATTTATGATCAAGAAACATTTATGAGTATTATCACAGTTGAAAACAGTTTTGCTGCTTCATATTTTTGTGCAAACCGTGAGTCATTGTTTTCAGGATTCTTTGAAAGTTCAAGAGAAAAACATTTTATTAAATATTAAAAAATAAATATTTTGCATTATTATAAATGTCTTTACTGTCACTTTTGATCAATTTAATGCGTCCTTTCTGAAGAAAAGTATTAATTTCTTTAAAAAATAAATAAAATTGTATTGACCCCAAACTTTTGAACAGTGTCACTGTAAACTGTAATGTGGACTCATGCTTTTTCTGCAAAGCTGCTTTGAAACGATGTGTATTGTGAAAAGCGCTATACAAATAAATGTGAATTGACATTTCTTAAATTTTGAATTTTGGATGAGAAAAACAATGCCGGATATAAAACGCATCAGACAGTCTTTGGAAACAAGTTGTTGTCAAAATGTAAAGGTCGTTGTAAACCCGTTTGCGTTCCTAGTTCCCTTCGCTGTTTCACCCCTTCACTTTAAACAGGCCTTCGGAGGAAAACACCATCAAAATTAATAAAAATGCTTCCAAAAACCACAATATAGTGTACAAGTTCTTGTTTTTTATATTTATAAGCTATCACACGAGCAAGAGTGCCGTTTTCCCCAATATCAACGCTTTTGCAAATGTTATATTGATTTTGTACAACAATTCAATAAACGATAAGGGTTACACTTTATTTTACAGTGTCCTTGTTATACGTTACATGTACTTACCGTAGTAATAACAGTAAATTATGCATAATTACATGCAACTAACCCTCAACCAAACCCTAATCCTATAGTAAGTACATATAATTAATTAATATTACTCAGTACTTAAATATATAATCACTGTAACAATGACACCTTCAAATAAAGTGTAACCACGATAAGTTATTATGCTATTAGTTGACTTACATTTTAGACACAATATTGTCTGGTTTTCCTCTATTTTAGTTTGAAACAGTAAAGCAAGTCTGAGTTTCCGAACTGAATGAATCGTTCTAATGAATGACTCAACGATTCACTCACTCACTTCTGCTCTGTCCCTGAATGAATCAGAAGTTTTGAACAAGTGAAGTGAGTGATTCAATGACTCACTCGGTAAGACAGCGATTTGCCGTGGTTTTTTAGTATCATTTCATTTTAGCTTTTGGTTTGTTTTCGGTCATGATTGTAACAATACACTTCCAAAAAAATATTTTTGTCTTGTTTCCAGTCCAAATATCTAAAAATTCTTAAATCAAGATGCATTTACTAGATGAGTAAAATGATATAAGATATCAAAATTAAGCAAAATGATCTGCCAATGGATTAAGAAAAATAATGTTAATTCAAACAGAAACAAGATTATTTTTCTCACCCCATTGGCAGATAATTTTGCTTGTTTTAAGCAAAAACTTAAACTTAAATTTTTATTAATTTACCCAGAAAACAAAGCATAACGGTAATATCTTACATAATTTTACTACTTTAGTAAATGCATTTTCATTTAAGAATTTTTAGATATTTGGACTGGAAACAAGACAAAAATACTAAGTAAGAAAAGTATTTTTTGCAGTGGTCAAAGAGATGAAATAAATTTATAAATAGCGACATATGAGATATGAGTAAATATAACAGTAATAAAGTAATAGCAGTCGCATTGAGTATATGAGGCCTCAGACTGAAGCGTGTGTGACATCGAGTCTCCTTCATTTTTACAGCGCTTTTAACATTATAGATGGTTTCAAAGCAGCTTTACAGTGATAACAGGAAATAATAATAATAATAATAAACACGCCTGACGCTTTCTCCACAGGACAGAAACACGTTCCATCGCTTCGACAAATTCAACTCCAAATACAATCCCATCGGAGAATCCATTCTCAGAGAGATCTTCATCAAAACTGACAACCACATCCACGGGAAATACTTCGGCCACATCGTCAAGGTACAGGACACACACACCACTACAACACTAGCTATGTTTCCATCCACACGTTTTTATCCGAATTAAGTGATATCGAATGAAAAATGCCTTATGGAAACTAGAGCTGTGCAAAAATATCAATACAGCTAACTATCGCGATATTTTTTTTCATGATAGTGTATCGATATTTCAACCTCTAGTATCGATGTTTTCAAAAAAATATCCGAGGGAGCGCACGCATACTAATGTTCGGACACACTCGGTCTCTCTCGCGCGCACAGACACCGATCTCCGTGACGCGTCCAGTCGTCTCTCATATACGGCCAATGTCTCAGAAGTAGGAGTGAGAAAATGGCGGAAAATTTAAAAACGCCTACAGCTTTCAGAGCCGACGTGTGGAATCACTTTGGTTTTAAAAGTAAGTCGGGCAGTAATTATCTACTTGATGCACTTTATTTTTATATAATTTTTGTGGCATCTACATTTTTAGTTTTTAGTGATATGCACTTCATACATTTCAGTGTGTTCACTGTTCAGTCACTGTACAATGCATATACCATATACCTATATTGGAAAATACGTTTTTTGTCTGCTGAGTTATCAATATAATGTGATACCAGGGTGACCAGATGAGATTGGCTGAAATTCGGGACGGGACGGGGGGGGGACAGGGGAGGTTGTAGGCTGCTGTATCATGTACTGTTTGAATTGAACTGACGCGCTACAGCGACCTGTCACATCAAAGAGCCAAAACGTTATTGTGTGAATCTCGTAAAAATATTGACAGAATCTGACAGCTATGGATTTCTTCCATATCAAAAGTAACCTGGTCTGTCTTGTCTGTCGGTGTCAGTGTCCTCTTTGTCCGCGATTTTTCTCTGCGTGAGAAAATGGATGTGTGGCGTGAGAGTGTGTGAAAAGGGTCAATTGCGTGAGTCTCACGCTCAATGCGTTAGAGTTGGCAGCCCTGCTACAAAGCCTATAATAAAAGATATAATGAATTTCAAACCTATTTTTTTTCAAAGATCAACAGTCTGTCATTAGTCTTTAGTCTGCCACTAAAAAATGGCGTGATGGGGTTCCGGTACACCAGTCATGTCAACGTAACGAATGAATGACATTTTGCTTATCAATGTATATCTAAATTCGCGCCTACATCTTTATAGAACTTCAAAAAAGAAACAGAAAATGAGCTGCCGGCAGGGGCCGACTCAACCTCCACGGATAGTTTTTAATATTTTATCAGACAATAACTACTCAAGATTTTGCTTTAGTATAATTTTCGGGACAATTAGGGTCGGATTCGGGATTCGGGACAACAGCTTAGATTTCGGGACTGTCCCGAATTTTTCGGGACGTCTGGTCACCCTATGTGATACACATACCTAAATACCCCAGGTGGTACATAGCTAATTTTTTTTACATTTTGTATTTAAAAAAAAAAATGATTGCAATATATTGCTATATGTATCGTAACGTGATATATCGTATCGTGACCCATGTATCATGATATGTATCTTATTTTATCGTATCGTGATATATCGTATCGTGACCCATGTATCATGATATGTATTAATAATAATAATAATAATACATTTTATTTAAAGGCGCCTTTCTCGGCACTCAAGGACACCGTACAAGGATACATAAGAAATTTAAAAGCACCAGAAATAATTAAACAACATAAAAAAAAAAAAAAAAACAGAAAGAGGCAGAACAATTAAAATCAAGTGAGATAGGCAGTTTTGAACAGATGTGTTTTTAGTTGTGATTTGAAATGGGAGAATGAATCAATGTTTCTGAGTTGGGGTGGTAATGAGTTCCAGAGACGGGGAGCAGAGCGGCTAAATGCTCTACTCCCCATAGTGGTGAGACGGGCAGGGGGGACAGACAGGTGTATGGAGGAAGAGGATCTAAGGGAGCGGGTGGATGTTGGACCATGGAGAAGATCAGACAGATATGGTGGAGCAAGTTTGTGGATGGCCTTGAATGTTAACAGAAGAATTTTGAATTGGATACGGAACTGGACCGGGAGCCAGTGAAGCTGTTGGAGAACAGGAGTGATGTGGTGAATAGAGGGGGTTCGAGTTATGATGCGGGCAGCTGAGTTCTGGACCAGTTGTAGCTTATGAAGGGATTTGTGAGGAAGGCGAAAAGGAGAGAGTTGCAATCATAGACATCATATAGGTAGACGCCCTATCGCCCGCTACTGCCTATTGGCACGGACGAGAATTGGAGCCGCCATCTTAAACCGGTCATCCGCTCCGCTCAGTGTAATCTGAATGGCAGGTGAAATGAGCTGTCAGCGCATTAAATTAATCATATCTCACTGAATACTGAACTGATTTTCACGCGTTTTTTTTGCTGCAAAGGTCATTCATGTAGCTATGATACAGGACACATGGTTCGGCGTATTTTAATATCCATATTAGGCTTAACAGTAATATAATATTCTCCTATAGACTTAGACAGCCTTTATTGTCATTCAACAGTACATTCACAATATACAGTTGAGCGAGATTTCGTTGCAAGGCTCTGAATAAAAACAGAATACAGTAAAAGAGAAACAGTATAAATATAAATATGTCCAATATATAAAATACCTATATCTATAAAGTGACCAGACACAATATGTGTGATGAAGGATATAATGTATTTTATAAATCACAGACTATAAATATAATAAAGAAGCAGAAACAGATAGTTGCAGTAAAGTAAGATATTTTAATAAGTGGAAGAAACAATTTATGATTTGTGACACGCACACACACACACGAACAGACACACAAACAAACACGAAAAGTCTCTCTCTCTCTACTCTCTCTCTCTCTCTCTCTCTCTCTCTCTCTCTCTCCTCTCTCTCTCTCTCTCTCTCTCTCTCTCACTCACACACACACACACACACACACACACACACACACACACACACACACACACACACACACACACATAACGCAGCTACCGAATCCACCGGACGCAGCCACCTGTAATAAAAAGTGAGAAAGCTTTTCAACGTGTTTGAATCAGTAATTTCTAAAAATTAAATTCGGACAACATTAAGCCTATAACGTTACATTTTTTTATGTGGATGTGGGAGGGGGAAATGTCGAGACTAAAGCCCTATTCGGATTAACTTTACAAGGGTAGATGAAGTTAATGCAATTTTACCACAGGACTTCTGTAATATCAATAGCCAAATCGCATATGATAAGATATGTTATCAATAAAACTAGAAGTTGGAAGGGTAACTCAAATAAGCATCGCTGTCATGCGTGTAACATTGCTTCCTGATATCATGTGCGCAAACACAAATAACCTATACAACAGGGCAGTTGAATGCTTATCTGACAACCTAGAAGCTCTTAATTATTACTTTAACAGTTACCCCACCTCTCTCCATGCCGGGTGAACACCGGCTGATGCAGTAAACAGCATTTCACAACGATTTCAGTACAGTAATAGCAAATATCCTTGCTCATTCTCGATTACCTGGTAATATTCTATTCACAAAATACAACCAATAGTACGGTAATGTTAAGACTTACTTGTGAAAAGCCCCATTTTCGATGGTCCGGCGATTAGAACAGGAAAATGCTCCAATGCTCTGGCATCTTATCTGCTGCCACGCAACGAAACTAGGAATAGGACCGGTTCAAGATGGCGGCCGGATTTCTCGATTTCCAGCGGCCAATAGGGCTTCTAGTCTCTATATGATTTCTATGGTTGCAATAGTCCAAACGGGAAGTGACAAGACTGTGGACAAGAACGGCGGCAGTGTGTGGTGTAAGGGAGGGGCGGAGGCGATTAATGTTTCTTAGATGGAACAGGGATGTGATTTTTCCGGATTAATCCGGAATTCCGGATTTTCCGACCTGAAAATGTGACCTACGTGAATCATGCAGATCTGTAAAAAAAAAAAAAAATAGAAGGGGTGTGGGGGGTGTCAAGCGAAAAGGAGAGCATGAGGAAATCTACAGGCTGATGTAGTAGTAATACTATATGAAGCTATAGTATAATGTGAGATAGAAATTTATATTTAAGTCGTTAAATTCAAGTTCACGTAAACTTTTCCCTCAGCTGCGGCTGTCAGTCATTCTCCATTCAGCATCAAACAGCGCGTCGCGTTCGGTTACAACAGTCAACAACGATGAAACTCTCTCTCTCTCTCCAAGATGATTCAATGTTAATATTATTATACTTGATCTGTAGATAAAGCTCTATGTTTTCGGATAAAATGACTATCATGCTGGACTGTATTGCTGTACCTTAATCATCTTCCTTTCTACCTTCTGTATTGACTGTTAACTTGGATCACAGCACTGGAGCGCACTATAGCCTCCACTTGTTCTTCACGCGCGCACAGTAAAATTTAAAACTGTTAAAAGAAAAGGCTCAATAAACGATTGCATAGATAGATACTGTATAATACACTACGCGTCGATATGTATTTCCTTTGTGCTTTTAACTTTTCAATGCGGACTCGAAGAGCTTCGCGCTGTGACTCCGTTGCTTCAAGCGCATCATTCTGCGCTCGGGATGCGCATAAGCTCATCATTCTGCGCTCGGGATGCGCATTAGCTCATCATTCTGCGCTCGGGATGCGCATTAGCTCATCATTCTGCGCTCGGGATGCGCATAAGCTCATCATTCTGCGCTCGGGATGCGCATAAGCGCTTTGTGCCGCTCTGTATCGGAGCCTTTCATAATCATATCATAATACTTTTGCGCAATCAATGAAAGATTGTTAATAGCCTTTTTTTGTTCTGTCCTATCTATCATACGTTGCTGTCTCATTAAACAGCTGTGATAATACATTTAAATAATGTCTTAATTTTATAGTAGATATATATATATATATATATATATATATATATATATATATATATATATATATATATATATATATATATATATATTATATAAAATAATTGATCTTTCTGATTTTTATCTTGTTTTTCAAGAATGTATTTTAGAACAATACAAAGAGCAATGTGTAACGTTTTACCAGATTTAGTGCTACACTTATTGTCTCTTATTTTTTCCCCACTATAATGTTTTTTTCACTAAATGTTCAGATTTTATACAATTATTTTGCACTTGTGATTTATCTGGACTAAATTTTACTGCTGAGTTACCCACTAATTTAGTGTATAATATAATTTTTGTCATAGGTTATGATCATATTTTTTTTTATTTGTTGTTTTTCTTTATAATGAAGTTGTCTGTATTAAGTAGAAGTTTCTCTCCCCAGGTTGGCAAAAAATGCATCTCAAAATGCATCAGATTGATGCTTTAAAATATGTAATATTTAAAATTTTCTTCCGGGGGAGCATGCCCCCGGACCCCCATGCAGGGGTAATATCCTTCTCACCTTTTTCACCCCTGACCCGTTTTCATGCCTCTTTAAAGCTGATAATACACCAGGGCAACTTTTGGCCAGCTTCTAGCCCAGCAACATTGCTGCCAAGTCTGTCTATGTTTTGAATGTATAGCAGCGGTCAAGGCGGAGTGGTGGGGGAAGAGTAAAAGATATATTTTATTTTTTAAATTCAAATAAGTTGTTGTCATGTGTCATAAAATTTGGCTGTTGCACATTTAGCAGTATAGGTTTGGTAAAAAAGATATTATTTTTTAAATTCAAATAAGTTATTGTCATTGTTGTTGTTATAATTATTATTATTATTATAGAATGGTGTTGATGGCGCAGTGGATTAGACACTCGGCTTTGATTTCCACTGCGACACATCCACCAAATAAGTTGTCATTTGTCCTACTGTACAAAAAAGGTGAATGTTGCACATCTAGCTTTAAAATTATGGGTCCTGCCTTACTGTCCATATAGATCCGCCACCAGTTTGATCGGCTGGGGGGGGGGGGGGGGGGGGGGGGGGGGGGGGGGGGTGGTATCAGTATGTTTTCCTGCTTTTTGGTCCTTAGCCAATCCACCTGGATGATGCGACGGCAGCCATATTGCGCCAGAACACCCACCACACACCAGCTTACTGGTGGAGAGGAGACAGAGTGATGAAGCCAATTGGTATATATATATGGGGATTATTAGGAGGCCATGGTGGACAGAGGCCACTGGGCAAATTTGGCCAGGATGCCGGGGTTACACCCCTACTCTTTCGAAAGACATCCTGGGATTTTTTGTGACCACAGAGAGTCAGGGCCTCGGTTTAACGTCTCATCCGAAGGACGGACGTATCGTATCGTGATATATCGTATCGTGACCCATGTATCATGATATGTATCGTATTGTATCGTATCGTGATATATTGTATCGTGACCCATGTATCATGATATGTATCGTATTGTATCGTGATATATCGTATCGTGACCCATGTATCATGATATGTATCGTATCGTGATGCCCTTGCCAATACCCAGCCCTTATGGAAACAGTAAAATTCGATTGAATTTCATGAATATCGACTCAAATGAAATGCGTTCCGTCTCATGGGATTTTATCTTGATGGATATACGGCTTATGCGATAAACGCGGATGGAAACGTTATTCTGGCGTGATCCATTTTGTCTAGCAAAACTTTGGTTGCAAATGTTAGCTTGAATGTTGTGCAATTCAGTGCTAAAATGAATGGAAACACCTTAAAATGTCTCAAATCAATTCGATAAACCAATTTGATCGCAAAACAGCATGTGACGTCATTACGCACAGGTTTTTATTCACTTTAAAGCCGTTTGATGGAAACACACTTTCACCAGCTTTATTCACATGAGTTTATTTACCGAACTTCAGATAATTTCCTTTGACAAGTGGATGGAAACTCCCTCAGCGCAATCAATGCTTATTATGGCAATTAACTCAAATTATATATTACATTTATTATTAAATTATTATTTATTAAATTAATTCAGTTAATGCATCATTAATAGTGTTAAAGCACCCTTTCTTTTTAGATATCATTTTTATTCCTTTCCTAAAACTATATTTTGTATTTAATTTAATCTCATTTCCCGCATTGGCAGCCGTATAATAACTGGAATAATTCTTCGTTGGAAACCCATTAACAGTCATACAGGTGTGTGTGTGTGTTGTCGAGTTCTGAATGTGCTGCCGTGTGGCTTCCTGTGTGTGCAGGAAGTGATGTCAGACCTGGAGGAGAGTAAGTACCAGAATGCCGAGCTGCGTCTGTCGATCTACGGCCGTTCGATGGACGAGTGGGACAATCTGGCGCAGTGGGCCGTCACACACTCCGTCTACTCCGATAACGTGCGCTGGCTCATCCAGATCCCACGCCTGTTGTGAGGACACACACACACATCACTCACTCACTCACACACACACCACACACACACACACAACTCACTCACTCAACTCCGATAACGTGCCTGGCTCATCCAGATCCCACGCTGTTGTGAGGACACACACACACACTCACTCACTCACACACACACACACACACACACACACTCAACTCCGATAACGTGCACTGGCTGATCTAGATCCCACGACTGTTGTGAGGGACACACACACACACACACCCACTCACCACACACACACTCACACACAGACTCGTCTACTCCGATAACGTGCCTGGCTCATCCAGATCCCACGACTGTTGTGAGGAAACTAGACCACTTCATACACACACAAACACACACACTCTCATATACACACACTCATCCTCCTCTCTCTCTCTCTCTCTCTCTCTCAATACACACACACACCACACACACAAAACAAGACTCCGTCTACTCAGATAACGTGCGCTGGCTCATCCAGATCCCAGACTGTTGTGAGGACACACTCAGACTCACTCTCTCATACACACACAAACACACACACTCTCATATACACACACTCATTCTCTCTCTCTCTCATATACACACACACACAAACACACACACTCACATGCTTTGTTTTCATGTTGCATGGGTTCTTCCATGAGTGATGTGTGTGTGTGTCCGCAGTGACGTGTACCGCACTAAGAAGCAGCTGATGAACTTTCAGCAGATGCTGGAGAACATCTTCCTGCCTCTGTTTGAGGCGACGGTGAATCCCAGCAGCCACTCGCACCTGCACCTGTTCCTGACACACGTGAGTCTCAGTCGACACCGCACGCCACGCCAGACACGACCTGCGCACTTAACGTGTGTGTGTGTGTGTGTGTGTGTCCAGGTGGTGGGCTTCGACAGCGTGGACGATGAGTCCAAACCGGAGCATCACATCTTTAACCTGGACAGTCCGACTCCGGCGCGCTGGTGTGACGACAACAACCCGCCGTACTCCTACTATCTGTACTACATGTACGCCAACATGACGGTCCTCAACCACCTGCGCAGGTACTCACACACACACACTCACACACACTCAGATCACCTCTGAATCACTTCACGAGTCACTCTGAATCACTTCGTCTGTGAGCAGGAGGCGGGGCTTCAACACCTTCGTGCTGCGACCTCACTGCGGGGAGGCGGGGCCTATTCATCACCTGGTGTCTGGATTCATCCTGTCTGAAAACATCTCACACGGACTTCTGCTCAGGAAGGTATGTGGATGAAACGAGTGTGAGTCGAAAGAGTCATTTGTTCAGGAATCAGACAGACTACACTGGTTGTGCTCATCTTCTAAGAATCATTAGTCCAGAAATCTGAACACTGCCTGTGTTGTGTGGATTTGATTCAATAAAAAGAACCGTTTCATAAGAGTCATTTGTTCAGGAATCAGAATGTAGTCTGAACTGATCGACTCTTTTGAACCGATTCTCTTTGTAGTGAGTGGAAAAACCACTACAGTATAGATTCACAACCATATTTGTTTGGGAAATTGGTTACAGTATTTCTGTGTTCATTTGGGAATCGGATTTCACTAGATGCACTATGTGGCTTTGATTCACTAAAGATTCAGTTCATAGAAGTTCACAATGTATGGCTAATTTGAATCAAACACAAATTCCAAACAAATGACTCTTCTTTTCCAGTTCTTTTTAGCAAATCATATACATACAGAGTGACCAATGTATTCTAATTCACTAAAAAGTATTTCTTAGGGAATCAAACTCATACAGTGTAGTCCAACCAATTTTCAACCAAATTACTCTCATGAACCGGTTCTTTTAAGTGAATCAAAACATGCAGAATGACTAATGTTGTCCTATTCATGAAGGAATGACTCATATAAGATGGTTCTTTTTAGTGAATCAGAATCAGAAAGCTTTTCGTCACCATGTTGTTCTTTGTGCAAAGAAGCTAACTAAAGTCAGCGAATAAAAGTATCAATAATATGCGCAATAACATAATTTTACTGAATAATTAAGCCTAATTTCTTAATTTATCTTTGTAAAGAAACCTCATTGCTGAACTGGCTACTTTCTGCGGTCTCAGACGATGACATCACTTCCTGTCGGCCACCGTAACTTCTGTTGGGTGCAATATCACACAATCCTCTAACACACTAGAATGGGCCTTACTAACATATTACACACACTGCGCCTTTAACTACTCTTAGTTTGACCATGTTTTTGATTCACTAAAAGAACCAGTTCATAAGAGTAATTTGTTCATGAATCAGACTACATTAGTCACTCTGTATGTGTTCAATTCACTATAAAGAACAGCTTCATAAGAGTCATTCATTTAAGAATCGTTATTTTTCAGTATTTTGAACAGGTTATAACAAACACACAGGACAAAATCATCAGTGTACAGTAGTAGTGATTGACCTGTGTGTGTCGCAGGCTCCGGTCCTGCAGTACCTGTACTATCTGGCTCAGGTGGGCATCGCGATGTCTCCGCTCAGCAACAACAGTCTGTTTCTGAGTTACCACCGTAACCCGCTGCCCGAGTACCTGTCCCGCGGCCTGATGGTGTCGCTGTCCACCGACGACCCGCTGCAGTTCCACTTCACCAAGGTCAGGCCACCTGGGGTCCAGTGTTGTGTGTAATCCATTACAAGTGACTTTAAAGATTACTTTAAAGATTACTTTTTCAAATCTTTTTCAAACACGAGTTACTTTTTTACCCAATTTATTGACTGACAGCTCTCCTGGCCCCATGTTGAGAAGTGCAGCGGCGTTGTGTGTGTGTGTGTGTGTGTGTGTGTGTGTGTGTGTGTGTGTGTGTGTGTGTGTGTGTGTGTGTGTGCAAACATGATGGTTATTGTAGTTCTAGACTAAATGTGAGTGTGCATTTACTCATCTCACTTGCACATAAAAGATTAAATATTCCTCAAAATGAATAAAATCAGTGAAATGCAGAATCAGAATACTATGCAAACCTCCAATAACTAAATAAGTTAAATAAAACATACATTTGAATGCATTTAATCTCACTTTATTGACCAATGTACTTGCTTCTGACCTTCAATGATTCAGTTAAACACCATAAGAAAAAATAACTATAGATTTCTGTTTTTATTGGTAAAGTGTTAATCTTTCTTCTCCTGCATGTATTCTTGCGTTCTCCAGAATAACAGCAGCTGAAAGGTTTGAGCTGTTCCTCTACTTTACACACGTCAATCTGCATTCCCTTCAGCCTGAGGATTATTAGTTCACTTTTGGTGTGAAAGGGTCTTTACATTTGCCCAAAAATATAGCCCAACTTTTTTGTTATAAAAAAACAAGCCCAGCCCAGGTGGAAAAAAAGTAACTTAACGCATTACTTTTCTAAAAAAAAGTAACTAAGTAACACAATTAGTTACTTTTTAAGGGAGTAACTCAATATTGTAGTGCATTAACTTTTCAAAGTAACTTTCCCCAACACTGCTGGTGTCTGATGATCAAGCATCAGTTTCAGGTTAAACGCCTGATGAGCTGTACTACAGTATTTATTAGCGGTGTTACAATATATTGCAATACAAAAATCAACAATATGTGTCGTGGATAATGACCATATGCATCTGTGTGAGGAAAAAATTTGGATTACAGAGTAGGGGTGTAAGAAAAAATCGATACACTTGAGTATCGCGATATTTTATTTTGCAATACTGTATCGATTTTCAAAAACGCAATATCGATATATTTTTTTTTTACAAGCAAAAGTATTCATGGGACCGTGGTTCCCGTTTACCGGTATGTTGTGTTTAAATCCCTACCACTAGATGGCTATGCTGAGACGCACCACTAGTGTCATCCTATTTTGATTAATATATGCGCGAGGGAGAGAGAGCAAGACCATAGAAATCATGAGCAAGACAGCGCGCGTGTTTGAAGACGTGCGAGTGCGCGCGCGGCCGGGGCTCTCTCTCTCTCTGCTCGTTTGCGCAGCAGTCATTCTACATCACTCACCGATCAAAAAAGGCTTTGGCGGGACACAAATTTGCTTTGGCGGTGCCAAAAAGCGGACGATCTGACGGGTTTTAGAAGATTAAATACAACCCGAAACTACAAAACAGACCCGGCCTTATTTGAGACCGGCCTTTATTTACCCAAACCTGTTGCCACACCAGGCGTGTAAAAGAGACATGCTTCTATTTGGGACTCGGCTATTATTTGAAGTTTTACGGTATGTTGTGTTGGATGTGTATTAATAATAGTGCAAGCATTTTTTTAATGACGATTGCACCTCATTGCACCTTATGTGTTATGCAATAGCCTAGATGTCACAGACAGTCAGGGGCTATGTATTTTCTTTAACTGACTATTTAGCTACATTTGTTCCTCAATGTTTCCTTTAGGAATTGTGTTCGTGTTTTTGCAACACAAAACGTGTTGGACGTAGCCTACCCTGTGTACTAGGAAAAGTGCAAGCATTTTTTTATTGACACATAAATAATTATAATGATGAATAACATCACACATAATGTGTATGTGTTATGTATTGTGACAGGGGGTATGTATTTTCTTTTATTATGGCCTACTTGAGCATATACAAATTTGCTCACTAAGAACCTGTGAACCACAACCCCAAACTGGCAGTTTGATTTTCTGTGTACTGAATTGTTTACCTAAAGTAAACTTGTTTGACTTTTATGCACATCATGTCTTTTTTTAAAAAAAATAATACTTTTTCTAAAATTATAGTCCTACTTTAAAAAAAGAAGAAAAAAAAAATCGCAATATATCGCCTTATGCACAGTATCGAAATATATTGCAATATATTGAATCGTGACCCATGTATCGTGATACGTATCGTATCGCCAGATTCTTGCCAATACACAGCCCTATTACAGAGTTTTAACCAGTACTACATTAAACTACTAAATATAATGTTGAATAGTATGTATAATAATGTAATTGGAGAATATTTGTATTGATAATGTTGTTAATATTTGTATACATTATTTTAAATATATCTAGTCAGTGAAAGAGTTCAAGCATATTCATCTAAAATAATTCTGTATTTTCACCTTCAGAATCATGAATATTGTTATTCTGGTGTCTCTATTGCCCTGTTCATTGGGTTTCCAGCACCAAGTCTATTCTTTTACACACAATGTTATATAAAATTTAGCGTTTTAATCAACAGTACATTTTTTTGTTAACCTTTTATCATATATCTGGGAGTATCGCAATAATATCGTATCGTGAGTTCAGTATCGTAATATGTATCAAATCGAATCGTGACATGAGGGTATCGTTACACCCCTAGTATTTATAGATGTGTCTGTGTTTTGCATGACTGTGTGTGTGTGTGTGTGTGTGTGTGTGTGTGTGTGTGTGTGTGTGTGTGTGTTGCAGGAGCCTCTGATGGAGGAGTACAGCATCGCTGCTCAAGTATGGAAACTGAGCTCATGTGACATGTGTGAACTGGCCAGAAACAGTGTGTTAATGAGCGGCTTCTCACACAGGGTAACAAACACACAAATATACACTGTATATATAGAAAGGTTATCAAGGTTAATGAAAATCATGGAAATGAAAGCAGGGTCCCAGAGTCACAGAAAACCTGGAAATATCAGGGTCCCTTCAAAGATTAGTGAACATTTCTGTGGAGAGTATAATTTTGTCCTCATTTATTATATCTATCTGTCTCAGGCTAAGGGTTATTGGCTGGGTCCCGACTACAACAAAGAGGGTACGATCAGTAACGACATTCGCCGCACAAACGTCCCCGACATCCGCGTGGCGTACCGTCACGAGACGCTGTGCGAAGAACTTCACCTCATCACGCAGGCCGTCCGAACGCAGGAGCTGGACCGCATCGAGGAGGAGGAGGACATGCTGTCCTTCACGCCCAGCCAATCCACAGCCCCGCCCACAAGCTCACCTGTCCAATCAGCACACTAGAGAAGCCATGACCCCGCCCACAAGCTCACCTGTCCAATCAGCACACTAGAGAAGCCATGACCCCGCCCACACGCTTGCCTGTCCAATCAGCACACTAGAGAAGCCATGACCCCGCCCACACGCTTGCCTGCCCAATCAGCACACTAGAGATCAGCCATGACCCCGCCCACACGCTTGCCTGTCCAATCAGCACACTAGAGAAGCCATGACCCCGCCCACACACTTGTCTGTCCAATCAGCACACTAGAGAAGCCATGACCCCACCCACATGCTTGCCTGTCCAATCAGCACACTAGAGATCAGCCATGACCCCGCCCACATGCTTGCCTGTCCAATCAGCACACTAGAGAAGCCATGACCCCGCCCACAAGCTCACCTGTCCAATCAGCACACTAGAGAAGCCATGACCCCGCCCACACGCTTGCCTGTCCAATCAGCACACTAGAGAAGCCATGACCCCGCCCACACACTTGCCTGTCCAATCAGCACACTAGAGATCAGCCATGACCCCGCCCACACGCTTGCCTGTCCAATCAGCACACTAGAGAAGCCATGACCCCGCCCACACGCTTGCCTGTCCAATCAGCACACTAGAGAAGCCATGACCCCGCCCACACACTTGTCTGTCCAATCAGCACACTAGAGAAGCCATGACCCCGCCCACACGCTTGCCTGTCCAATCAGCACACTAGAGAAGCCATGACCCCGCCCACACGCTTGCCTGTCCAATCAGCACACTAGAGAAGCCATGACCCCGCCCACACACTTGTCTGTCCAATCAGCACACTAGAGAAGCCATGACCCCACCCACACGCTTGTCTGTCCAATCATCACACTAGAGAAGCCATGACCCCGCCCACACGCTTGCCTGTCCAATCAGCACACTAGAGAAGCCATGACCCCGCCCACACACTTGTCTGTCCAATCAGCACACTAGAGAAGCCATGACCCCACCCACACGCTTGCCTGTCCAATCAGCACACTAGAGAAGCCATGACCCCGCCCACACGCTTGCCTGTCCAATCAGCACACTAGAGAAGCCATGACCCCGCCCACACGCTCACTAAAGAACGCCACAGCATCAGGACCAAAGTGACATGCCCTGCGTCAGTGTTGATCTCATTTCAGTGCATGTTTAGAGACGTTTCAGCTATGCATCAATATAATGCAACGAGCACGAGTGTGTGTGTCATTATACCTCCGTCACGAGCCCGTGATGACATCACAGCTCCCTCACGTGCCTTTTACTTTAGCTACTTTTATTTGAAGGTTTGGCTTTGATTGTAACTTACTGTGAACGTGTCTTTTAGTCTCTCGTTCTATAAACCGTTTAATTTCATAATCAATTATTTTCTCTGATGGCCGAACTGTTCAGATGTGTGTTACGAATGTCCTCCGGTCCTGCAGGAGGCGCCGTTGAGCCAACACGAACAGTATTTTTCTAACCCTGAACCTCCTGTGCGCTAATCGCTGGGGGGTTTACACACGTCTATATGAAGGTAGATAAGGCAGATCTCGTCGTACACTAGATATACATCTGACAGTTCATGATGCATTTCAGATCCGGCATGTGTACGGTAGCTTTAGCTGAACATTAAACTGACTGTTAATCTTCACACAATATTGTGATTTTCCCACTAATAAATCGCACAAATCATGAGATCAAAAACAGCACGATTTGTAGAAATTAGCATTAGCTAATTAGCATGCTGATCGAGCAGATACGGAGCAAAGCATGAGGTTCGACATGCTAGAAAGCAAATGATCACAAGTAATAGAACAAAAATATATATATGTATATCTTTATTTTTTGTGAATGAGAATGTTAGTCTACAGCAGATAAGAGTATTTTGTTCATATCAATAAAGCATGTGTGTATTCAATCTCCTCTGGTTTCTTGCGCATCTTTGCATCAAACCTAAAACAGTGATAATAATATACAAATCAGACACTCCTGATCTTCAAAACCAGCTCTGATTACAAATAAATATGAATTTAATATTCCACGTCCTTCAGCATCCATTAACCGCTTCAGTTGTGTGTGTGTGTGTGTGTGTGTGTGTAGTTTCTGGCCTCAGATCATTGGTCTCACTTCACTGGCCACCTGGAGAGAGTGAATATGACGTTGTGTTAATATGACATCACATACTTCAGTATGACATCATGTGTGTAACGATGACCTCACCGCAAGAGCCGATTTGACGTTCTGCAGCTGGTAGAAAACTCGTCCGCCCTCCTCGGGACAAACAGTCTTGAGCTCGTCACGTGTCATTCCCAGCAGCATGGAGCCGGTGACGCCCCCTAAACACCGCACCGTACTGACACACAGAGTTTAACACACAAACATTATAACAAACTAGCATGCTAGTGGTTCTCAACTGGTTTGGCCACATTTCCCCATGGTCATTAAGCCGCGACCCAACGGTTTTAGGAATTTGAACCAAGCTAATTTAGTTCTCAAAAATGGTAGGACATGCACAGAGGTACCGTCCCTTTTTACTTAACACACACACACACACAGTAAGAATGATAGTAATAAGGTTATTAAATAGCTACCCCAAACTAGTATTAAAGTTAGCATGTTGGTATCACAGTAATCCAAAAATAACAAAATAAGAGAAAATAAAATGGTATTCTGGAAACTACAGTTACCATTGTAAATACAATAATAACATTAACTGTTAATAAAACATGAATACACTGATCCTGGTGAAGTTAGACGGAATAAACATCATACATGCATCCTTCCCAGCTAACACACAACCTACCACTTATGTAATGTATTGGTACTTTTTAGCCATTTCATGACTTACTAATTGAAAACATAACTACGACGTTGCATGCTCATAATTTCATTCTCTCTTTAAGATTTTTTGTTGTTGCTCTTTTATGATATACAGTGCGTGCCGCGAGCACAGTCTGACTGACAGGACAGGCAAGCTCGTCTTTCTGAGGTGAGAGACTTTATTTCGTTACGAAAATAACCTCAGAATAATCACACAGACACATAGCCTGACAACATCTAATCTGACCGCAGATACTGAAACAGTAAAACGCGTTTCTCTCTTAGGCTATGTTTACACGGAAACGATCTGAAGAGAAAACGCAAAAGTGGCGTTGCGTTTTCACTTTTTATTCTGCGTTTAGACGAGCGTTATGGTTGGGAAATCTGCGTGCATATGGTGACGCAAAAGTGTGCGAAATTCGATGTAGTGTGCACTCCAGGCAGCTAGGGGGCGATGTGAAACACCGCCACACAACACCAAGTCTGCACGCCTGCGTACAACCTTCCTTCTACTTCACTCTCTAATAGCGCGAAGTCCAAAGACATGGCGAACATTTCGTACAACTGCAGAAAAGACTCTTATATGTTTATCAGAGCCGCTATTGCAACTTGAAGGTCGGACGTATGGAAATAATCCGACATGTTTGTTGTTATTTCCCTGTACTGGCACATGCCTGTGACGTAAACGCGTACGCGACGAAAACTGTGCCTTTTGCGTTTTTACCTTTTAAGGCCATTGCACACCCCGAAAAAGTCAGAAATTCGCATCCGAAATTTTCACACATTAAAAAAAAAATTCGACCTCACGTTATGTCAATCACGCTTGAACACTGTCTACGAAACTTTCGTCCGTAATTAAAAAAATCGGATCGGGTTCGATTTTCTGCGTTTTTCGCATCCACAGCCAGCATTTTGAGAGGTTTTTTGACAATTCAGAGCCACCGTATAAGCAAACGACAAAAATCCAGAATGGCGTCTGACAAGTTGATACACTTCGTCTCGCAGCACAAAGTACTGTATGAAAAACAAAATGTGTGTGTGTCCATACCAGAGAATGTGTAATGCCCGTAGACGGGCTCTGGTCCATACCTTAGACACACTGCCAGTCTCTGTTCAGGATTGATTGGTTCACGGAAATTGATTGTCTTCTTTTTAACATGTGGCTCCAGTACAAGGTTATTTTCGTAAACGAAAACTGAAACTAAGACTAAAACTATTGGTCAAAAAACATTTTCGTAAACTGAAATAAAATTAAAAATTCATAATAAATGAAAAACTAAAACTAAACGAAACTAACAACAGTTACTGAAAAACTAACTGAAATAAAATAATAATTAGCAAAAATAAATAATCGTTTTCGTGATTAATAAGCTCTTTACTTCAGCGGAAAAAATCTGACCTGTGGCTGTTTAAGGAAATGCCTGATTTGGCGCTTCATACGCGTGAAGTTGCTAGGCGATTAGCAGCTAACCGCTGTCCTGTGAGGAGCTCAATGAAGGACCGTAACGTAGAACACATATTGCTAGTGCATAGCGGCTGTTCATAAAGATGCATCTTTTGTGGTGGAATGGGAAATAACACAAGGTAATAAGATGCAAGTTGGACTTCTTTAACTTTCATTTGCGAGACGCGGGTGCAACACCAAAACAAGTTCGTCAAGCACAAAAAAACTTTAATGTTCTAGGCTACTGTATGTTTGAGATGTCATGTTTTCATGAAAGTTGAAAGGCTGAAAGGTGCTTTGTTATCTTTTTTTTTACTGCTAATAATATTATTATCCTTGTGGAGACATTTCCCCCGCAATGTAGGCTATGGAATACCAAAGACACGACACACACACACACACACACACACACACACACACACACACACACACACTCTCTCTCTCTATCTTTGTGGGGACTCTCCATAGACTTAATGGTTTTTATTCTGTACAAACTGTATATTCTACCCCCTTATACTAACCCTACACACACACACACACACACTAACCCTACCCCTAAACCTGCCCATCACCCACAACTGTCTGCATTTTTACATTAAAAAAAACTAATTCTGTATGATTTATAAGCTTGGTTCACTCACTCACTCACTCACTCACTCACTCACTCACTCACTCACTCATCACTCACTCGTTATGGTTGTAATGGTTTTTAATGGTCTCCTTACACTGATGAGTTAGTATGTTTCATCTTTTTGGTTTGAGATTGAACAAAGCACCAAATAAATGGAACTTTAAAGTACACAAGAACATTTATTTTAGATTTATTATTAAGATGTCTGCACTGCTTGCTCTGCTAAACTATAATTACTAAAACTAAAACTGAAACTAAATAAAATAAAAACTAAATAGAAATGTGTTTGCAAAATAAAAACTAAACTAAAACGAACAAAACCATTAATGAAACTAACTAAAACTAAACTGAAATTTAAAGCAAAATTGAAAACGATATTAAAACTAAATTTAAAACTAATTTAAAAAAGCAAAACTATAATAACCTTGCTCCAGTATCGCTAGCAAAGCATCAAACTGTTCCACTGACAATCTGAGGTCAATTTTGAATCGCTCGTGATAATTTCGCAACTCCTTGATAAGAAACTCTCCTTCCTCTCGGCGCAATCTCAGGATTGAATGGATATTTCCTCTTTCTTTTTCTCTTTTTAAGAAGAGAGAGGGCAACAAAATCATCCTCACTGCTTGACGAATCCATATTTTGTATTTAGTATTTTTTGCGTTTTTTTAGGCAAAGGTTTAATAAATACGCATCGCAGTTGAGTGTGCAAGGTTTCTGTGCGTGACGAATTTTTAGGCTGACGAACACGAAAAAACGCATACGAAAATTTCGGACTCAGTGTGCAATGGCCTTTAGATGGGAACGCGACGGTGGAGCGTTTTTAAGATTTCCACTCTGGAGGGTGGCTTCACTTTTTTGCGTTTTTAAGCCCCCAAAACGCCGTCGCCATGTAAACGAAAGGCACATTCGATAAAATATTTTTACGTTTTCACCTGGAATCGTTCTCGTGTAAACGGGGCCTTAAACTGCGTCTGACAGAAACCACTTTCGCACTACATAAAAACGCTTTTTTTTAATTATGCTTGTTGTTGTTGTGTCTGACTACACACTCGATCAACCCAAAACGGTTTTGCGACCCACCAGTTGAGAAACATCTGTACTTTAATACCCAGATTATCAACTACATTTTTCTAAATGTGCATAGACCGTATGCCACCAGGAGTTGTCGTGATTTTCAAAAAATTTTAAGTTGACTGTTTCATCAGACTGACCAAAGCTAATAAATTTAAATTTGACTAAACGTGCAAATTATTTAATAACGTGCGGTATTATCCAATATGCAAATTAGGTACATTAATTAAACATGCCCCTTAATGAGGTCATGTGACAGTGCAGCACACTATTACCATTTCAAATGGATATAGTTTTGCATAATACGGTCTTTCACACACTGTATTTTTAAAACCGTATGCAGAGTACACTATACTGTGCACCAACACATTTTCCTCACATTTTACTGAAGCCCTTGTGCTCCAGCCAGGCCCGGACCTCCTCCGGACGGGATTTTTTGGTGAGTCCCGGTGCAGATGGTCTTTCCTGCGGGTCATGAGGTGAAGTTTATGATCGTGAGCATGTGTATCTCAGATCAACAGGACTAGACACACGCGTCAGGTATACGTACAGGCTTGTCCTCCTGCTGTGGGAGCTGAAGCATGTTGTTGGGGACGTAACCGACCTGACCTCTCTGATTCTTCACCTTCCACCACTGCTTAGACATGTCCAGCAACTACAACACACACGCTCAATCCTTAGACACCATTATCTCAGAAAACAACTTATTACAGAGTCAAGTCACCTTCATTTATACAGCGCTTTTAACAACGGTTTCAAAGCACTTTTACAGTGATAACAGGAGATTACAGTAACAGAGATTGTTTAGGCTTTACAGCAGATCTAGAATAAAGTTATTGTCCAGATAAAGTTAGAAAGTCAAACATTATAACAGTTGATAAAAGTCAAAATCTCTTTGTGTCTGCAGTCGCTCACCTGTAGTTCTTCTCCTTTACTGATGGTGAGCTCTCGAGCATTACGTGCAGAGAAATCAAACACCGCCCGCATGTAGCTCACCGGCAACTCCTCTGAACTGCGAAACACACAGCGTTACACACTCGAGTACAGCAGGAGATCTCCGTTACACACTCGAGTACAGCAGGAGATCTCCGTTACACACTCGAGTACATCAGGAGATCTCCGTTACACACTCGAGTACAACAGGAGATCTCCGTTACACACTCGAGTACAGCAGGAGATCTCCGTTACACACTCGAGTACATCAGGAGATCTCCGTTACACACTCGAGTACAGCAGGAGATCTCCGTTACACACTCGAGTACAGCAGGAGATCTCCGTTACACACTCGAGTACATCAGGAGATCTCCGTTACACACTCGAGTACAGCAGGAGATCTCCGTTACACACTCGAGTACATCAGGAGATCTCCGTTACACACTCGAGTACATCAGGAGATCTCCGTTACACACTCGAGTACAGCAGGAGATCTCCGTTACACACTCGAGTACATCAGGAGATCTCCGTTACACACTCGAGTACATCAGGAGATCTCCGTTACACACTCGAGTACATCAGGAGATCTCCGTTACACACTCGAGTACATCAGGAGATCTCCGTTACACACTCGAGTACATCAGGAGATCTCCGTTACACACTCGAGTACAGCAGGAGATCTCCGTTACACACTCGAGTACAGCAGGAGATCTCCGTTACACACTCGAGTACATCAGGAGATCTCCGTTACACACTCGAGTACATCAGGAGATCTCCGTTACACACTCGAGTACATCAGGAGATCTCCGTTACACACTCGAGTACAGCAGGAGATCTCCGTTACACACTCGAGTACATCAGGAGATCTCCGTTACACACTCGAGTACATCAGGAGATCTCCGTTACACACTCGAGTACATCAGGAGATCTCCGTTACACACTCGAGTACAGCAGGAGATCTCCGTTACACACTCGAGTACATCAGGAGATCTCCGTTACACACTCGAGTACATCAGGAGATCTCCGTTACACACTCGAGTACATCAGGAGATCTCCGTTACACACTCGAGTACAGCAGGAGATCTCCGTTACACACTCGAGTACATCAGAGAGATCTCCGTTACACACTCGAGTACATCAGAGATCTCCGTTACACACTCGAGTACATCAGAGATCTCCGTTACACACTCGAGTACATCAGGAGATCTCCGTTACACACTCGAGTACATCAGGAGATCTCCGTTACACACTCGAGTACATCAGGAGATCTCCGTTACACACTCGAGTACATCAGGAGATCTCCGTTACACACTCGAGTACATCAGGAGATCTCCGTTACACACTCGAGTACATCAGGAGATCTCCGTTACACACTCGAGTACATCAGGAGATCTCCGTTACACACTCGAGTACATCAGGAGATCTCCGTTACACACTAGAGTACATCAGGAGATCTCCGTTACACACTCGAGTACAGCAGGAGATCTCCGTTACACACTCGAGTACAGCAGGAGATCTCCGTTACACACTCGAGTACATCAGGAGATCTCCGTTACACACTCGAGTACATCAGGAGATCTCCGTTACACACTCGAGTACATCAGGAGATCTCCGTTACACACTCGAGTACATCAGGAGATCTCCGTTACACACTCGAGTACATCAGGAGATCTCCGTTACACACTCGAGTACATCAGGAGATCTCCGTTACACACTCGAGTACATCAGGAGATCTCCGTTACACACTCGAGTACATCAGGAGATCTCCGTTACACACTCGAGTACATCAGGAGATCTCCGTTACACACTCGAGTACATCAGGAGATCTCCGTTACACACTCGAGTACAGCAGGAGATCTCCGTTACACACTCGAGTACATCAGGAGATCTCCGTTACACACTCGAGTACATCAGGAGATCTCAGTTACACACTCGAGTACATCAGGAGATCTCCGTTACACACTCGAGTACATCAGGAGATCTCCGTTACACACTCGAGTACAGCAGGAGATCTCCGTTACACACTCGAGTACATCAGGAGATCTCCGTTACACACTGAGTACATCAGGAGATCTCCGTTACACACTCGAGTACATCAGGAGATCTCCGTTACACACTCGAGTACAGCAGGAGATCTCCGTTACACACTCGAGTACATCAGGAGATCTCCGTTACACACTCGAGTACATCAGGAGATCTCCGTTACACACTCGAGTACATCAGGAGATCTCCGTTACACACATCGAGTACATCAGGAGATCTCCGTTACACACTCGAGTACAGCAGGAGATCTCCGTTACACACTCGAGTACATCAGGAGATCTCCGTTACACACTCGAGTACATCAGGAGATCTCCGTTACACACTCGAGTACAGCAGGAGATCTCCGTTACACACTCGAGTACATCAGGAGATCTCCGTTACACACTCGAGTACATCAGGAGATCTCAGTTACACACTCGAGTACATCAGGAGATCTCCGTTACACACTCGAGTACAGCAGGAGATCTCCGTTACACACTCGAGTACAGCAGGAGATCTCCGTTACACACTCGAGTACATCAGGAGATCTCCGTTACACACTAGAGTACATCAGGAGATCTCGTTACACACTCGAGTACATCAGGAGATCTCCGTTACACACTCGAGTACAGCAGGAGATCTCCGTTACACACTCGAGTACATCAGGAGATCTCCGTTACACACTCGAGTACATCAGGAGATCTCCTACACTAAAAATATCGGTACCTTTCCGGAGCCTCCTCTGGTATTTTGTTGCTCTACACAAAGAAAAAGAAGCAAAAAACTATTTGAAGCATCTGAATGAAATGTTTCTCATGTAATTAAAGGGATAGTTCACCCAAAAATGAAAATTAGCCCTAGTGGAAGCTAGTTATTTTACTCGATAATGTTTTAAATATGGATATTTTTCTTGCACAAACGCACCGCTTCACTTCAGAAGGCCTTTATTAACCCACCAGAGCAGTGTGGAGCACTTTAATTATGGGTGGATGCGCTTTTTTAATGGACTTCTAATAAAATAAAATAAAACATTGACTACCATTATAAAGCTGGGAAGAGTCAGGACATTTATTAACACACAATGCTGTTCAAAAGTTTGGGGTCGTTGAGATTTTTAATGTTTTTAAAAGAAGTCTCTTCTGCTCACCAAGGCTGTGTTTATTTGATTAATAATACAAAACAAACCCAGTAATATTGTGAAATATTATTATAATGTAAATCAGCGCATATATGTGAATATATAGTAAAGTATAATTTATTCCTGTGATCAAAGCTGAATTTTCAGCATCATTACTCCAGTCTTCAGTGTCACATGATCCTACAGAAATCACTATAATATGATGATTTATGATCAAGAAACATTTATGATTATTATCACAGTTGAAAACAGTTTTGCTGCTTCATATTTTTGTGTTTCATATTTTCAGGATTCTTTGAAAGTTCAAGAGAAAAGCATTTAATGAAAAAGTAAATATTTTGCATTATTATAAATGTCTTTACTGTCACTTTTGATCTTTGATCTTTTGATCGTCCTTTCTGAAGAAAAGTATTAATTTCTTTAAAAAAAATAAAAAAAATCGTATTGACCCCAAACTTTTGAACTGTACTGTAACTCTGATTGTATTCGTCTGAAAGAAGATTGTCATACACCTAGGATGGCTTCAGGGTGAGTAAATCATGGGCTGATTGTCATTTTTATGTGAACTATCCCACTTTAAGTGTGTGTTTGTACCGTTTGTCGTGTCATGGATTGTGGCGCTGGTTTTCGGCTGCTGGTGTGTGTGTTTTTCGGCTCTGGGTTTCTAAGGGCCGGCGGCACCCAGCCATCATCAAACACCGGAGTGAACGTGGGAATATCTTCATCATCCTCCGGCCACTTGGTGCTTCAGATGACACACAGAAACATGATGTGAAGAGACCAGCCGCTGTCATGTCCAGTCACTCTTATTTATCTAGCGCTTTTTACAACACAGATTTACAGAGATAACAGGAAAATAATGCAGCAAAGTTTATTTCCAGAAGAAAATAGATTCACAGTGCAGCTTAAAGGATCAAAATGAACAAATCTTGTTTTGAGTCATTTCGTTCATTTCGTTTGTTGAATGAACGGAATGACTCGAAAAAAGATTTGTTCATTTTGATGAACGAGTTCGAACAGGAGAGTCCCGAACGTGCATCATAGAACAGAGCAAGGCGAGCATTTGTGCTTATAAAACTTAAACTTTTTTATTTATTTTTGAAATGAATAATTTCTTATCTATTTTCGCTAGATAAGACCCTTAAGGCCCGCTCACACCAAGCATGATAACTATAAAGATAACGATAAAGATACAATTTTAAAAATCGTTCTCCATATTAGAGAATAACAGTTCACACCACAACTATAACGATAAAGATATGAGGAACGATATCGTTGGGATCACTTTCAGAACGATTTTTGTCCAGCTGTCGAACGATAAAACACTGACAGCCAATCAAAATCCATTCTAATTTAAAGGTCTCGCACATTTAAAATGGCAGATGACATTGCAGAGAAGTTACTCGTCGAGGTACAAAAAATCCTCCACTGTTTGACAAGTCAAACCCCCTTTTCAAGGATAAGTTATAAAAGATGGATATATGGAAAGCAATCGTTCGTATCCTGGGAATAAATGGTGAGAAGTATTAACGATGAGATATTATGCAGTTTAACTAGGGTTGCCACCCGTCCCTTAAAATACGAAATTGTCCCGTATTTACAAGTAAAATGATGTTCCAAATCAATAAGGAACGCGATTTGTCCCGTATTTTACATAAGGCCCACACATAGGGTATTGTTGGATAAAAACATAAGGATTTACTATACTAATAGCAAATAGCCTATAAAGAAATCAATTTCACAATAATGTTACATTATGATTAGAATCAAATGAATTTTGTCCATTTTCTAAACTTAGAAAATTAACATTTATACGGGCTGAATTTTATAGGCCTAAAATATTGTTTAGTAATTCTGTGAATTACACTGCACAGACCAAAGTAATACTACCCACTGGATGAAGAAGGGTTGGCTCTCAGTCTCCACAGAACAAAATATTTATTTTATTTTATTTCATTTAATTTTTAGTGTTCGCATTTATGAGGGAAAAACAATGTTATGGACGTGACAGTTCTCCGTTACGGACTGACAAGCTCTGAAAGCGGCACTAAAAGATGCTTTAAAACTTCCACAGAGACAAAAAACAGAAAGCACAAAACCTTTCTTTAAAGTGAATTTCGTTTTGTATTAATTGTATCTTAATTTTAATCAATGTTTCATCAAACAATTGCCTGGATTTAATAAATAAGTAAATATAGCAGATAGATAATCACGAAACAGAGGCGCGGGTGCATGAACTGGAGCTCGTCTCATA
>CM070838.1:0-177500 GCA_036326025.1 Chrosomus eos | reverse complement strand
AATCTTTCCCTGCAGTTCACCCTGATTAACAGATTATCCGACATAATTATAATAATATTATAATATTACAATCTTTGTGATAAATATCTTTATAATAACATTTATATTAAATTAAATATAAATATTAACATTTATTTAACATAGTATATTGTTATAATTTCTTATCAAATATAAAATGAAATGTAACATGTGACCGCAGTATTTCCCACACACACGCACGCACGCACGCACACACACACACACACACACACACACACACACACACACACACACACACACACACACACACAACACACACACACACACAAACACACACACACACACCAGCAGGTTAAAGGCCATCTTGACTTTCTGCAGACAGACTGTGAACTCTTCATCTGACGGCAGTCCCTTCACAACTACAGATGAGGAGAAACACGTCAGGAGAGCATTCAGAAACTCGTCTCATCTGATCAGTGAAATTAAACTTTTCTCCCCACCTTTCTGCTTTTTCTTCTTTTTCTTTTTGTCCATTTTAGGGGCGACGGCTGTCAGTCTGTCGGCGAAGGCTTCGATGTCATTAATGAGATGATTCAGGATGTCCTGCACACACACACACACACGAGTCATCTTTATCTCTCATCGACACATCAACACTGAACGACTCAGTCACAAACACTCACCACGTTCCTCTCTCTCTCTGTGTACGGCCTCTGAGGGGGCGTGGCCGGTCTCGGGGGCGGGTCTTCTACACGAGTGGGCGGAGCCACAATCTTCATATAGGTGGAGTTATTTCTGGAGGCGGATGGAGTTGGAGCGGGACTCTCATCTGGACAGCACAAAAAAACTGTGCTTTTAAATATGAAATGTACATACTGCGCTGGTGATGGTAAAGTGCATAGTGGTACATACATACCACATGATAAATTCACATTCTCATCCAAAGTGCAAGAGATTGTGGGTAACATTAGCCCAAAGAGCAAGCAGGGCCATATAGGATCTTGCATCTGAAATAGTACTTCCCTACTATAGTAGGCGAAAAACAGTATGTGCAAATTCACAGTACTCATAAAAGAGTCAGCAAAAAGTCCCCGGATTAACTACTACTACAACTTCCTAATTTCAAAATATACATCGTAATATTTAGATATCACCTAGGCAAAACTCGGCACTGGGCATTTTCTAGGGGGTTCTGCGTAATTGCAAGAGAGCTAACTCCCAAGTCTCCAATGTTCTGATGGTGAGATGTGACATGTCCATGATTCTATGCGGTTGCTAGGGTACTCTAAATGGTTGCTAGGGTGTGGCTAGACAGTTACCATGATGACACTTACAGACTAGTTTCCAAACAGTGTCTCTGTGATGTTCTGGTGCTGAGATATGGCTTATTCATGCTGCCGTAAGGTTGCTAGGGCGCTGTAAATGGTTGCTAGGGTGTGGCTAGACAGTGTTTCCTATTAGAAACTAATAAACTGGGAGTGTTTAAAAGGCCACCCACTTTTCTCTACGATGTTCTGATCCTGAGATATCTCTCACCTTTTTTGAATGGAAGTCTATGGGGTGGTTGCTAGGGTGCTGTTACTGGTTGCTAGGGGGTGGCTATAACATTGTTGTGTCACTGCTTATTGGCTGCTTTCTAGGAGAGTCAAATGAGCTCACCCCCAAGAAATTATTATCTAGATATATGATCTCACAAGAGTTCAGATCCAGGTTCAGATCCCGGACGAGCCCCCATTTATCTCCTCCTTTATTGCGGCATTTTTCATCATACACCCGATCGTTAATAAAAGTCAAAGCAGTGTTTTCCTCAATAAACCGCATGATTTGACACCTCATTCATGGGTATAAGACAAGCGGCAACTTTCGTGTCTCTCTCGAAACCAACACTGAAGTGTCTTAAACTGCAGTTCATCCACTGGCCACTAGAGACCGGCTGCAGAAGAGACTCAATCCCATAGACCCCCATGTTAAAATGCCCAAATTTACAGCAGAATAAAACATGTTTACAGTCTGGAGCAAAAAGTGGTTTTGGTCTATATCGCTAATTTTGCCCTTCATGACGACTAAGGGGGATGATTTTTTTTATAACTCATCCGTTTAAATTATATTAAGCCTTAAAGTTGTGCATAATTAAGGGCGTGACCACTTGACTGATAGGTGGATTGCCACTGATGTCAGCCATTTGCTAGCCATTTGTCTGCTGTCTGTTAGCGTCACGACGCCTCAGCTAATCCGCCTCGCTGCACATTTTCGTTTATATGGGAGTGACGCTGTCAAGATGGCGACGGCCAGCTCCGCCCACTTTGGGGTTCAAAACTGCTTTTCAGAAACTACGGGTCACGTCATGGACACTACATCCATATATTTTTTTACAGTCGATGATCTACGACAAACGATGTGGGACGAGTTAGGTGCCGAAGTTTTGTACGGAAGTAGGAGGAGCATATAAGATAACAATAGTGTGCGTCGGTTTGCAACCACCACTGATTAAAACACGCCGTTCTGGCATAATCTCACCATAATCCGGAGCGGCCCACTGTTCTGGAGGAGGTCTCGGAAGAATCAGCTCGGCTGGAGGCGAGGCTCTTCGGGAATTTTTTGGCATGACCTTTCCTACACCGGCTTTACTACAGAATAAAATAACAAATTTGTCACCACGACATTTGGAGGTCATTAGTGATTGGTTGGACAGGATTTCATCAGCTAACCTGACGTTACTCTGTCTGTGATCATCCCTCGTGTTCTGAAGAAGCCGATCCAAATCTTTCTTCAGATAATCTGCCTGAATAACAAAATCAGCCGTTTATCATCAGAGTCAAGCCACCTTTATTTATCTAGCGCTTTTTACAATACAGAGTTTTTCAAAGCAGCTTTACAGAGATAACAGGAAAATAAGTTTGTTTCCAGAAGAAAATAGCGTCACAGTCCAGCTTAAGTAAGTTCAGTGATGGTTCATTTTTGTTGTAAAAAAGTTATTAATTTAGTTAATTTATATAGCCGCTCTGGAGAAAATTATGATGTCATTGTCCAGCTCAGTTCTCATATAATGGTGTCAATGCAGGAGACCAATAATATTGCTGAATATTAAATGAAATGTCCAACGCGCCCTGGAGACGCAGAGACACTGAGAGAGTTGTGAACTCACCCTGAGAGACTCGCTCTGGAACATGAAGACGCTGACGGCACGACTGGCCCGGTTCTGGATAGAGACGGTCAGGAGAGATTCGTATGGGCTTTCGTCCAGAACCGCCGTCAGATCCGAAACGCTGCTCAGCGGCCACGACTCCAACACCTCCTGAAACACCCACAGCAGGGAGATCCAGTGAGATCGCTGCTACCACTGAGAGTTTCAAATACCACGGCATATTTTAAAGTACCATTATACTTTGGTACCATTTTGTTCATATACTATAGTTATTCGATCTGCGCCATCAATGTTCGCGGCGGCCATGTTGTTGACATAGAAACCACGGCAACTGTCAGGCTGTCAATTGACAAGCGTGGCAGTGTCGGTATTATCCATGGTATTATCGCTGTATTTTTTTTAAAACATGTGGTGTGTTGTGTAATACACTGCTGTTCTAACAACAGCAATAAGAACCCCGGAGTTAGTTTTTAAGCGATACCGACAGTCAGAAAACGTGAAGGGAGTGAGACAGAGGAGTTGAGCCAGCGCAGGAGAGACTTGTGGCTAGCTAGGATAAACTGCCAACTCCCCACAGCAAAGTCTGTTCCCATCATTTTACCACAGGTAACGTTATTGATATATGCCTCATTGATACTAGGTAGGGAATTAGTGCTTGTGTGATACTGTGTTATTTTGTTACAATCCTAGTAAAAGTTAGTCTGGAGCCCTGCGAAGTGTAACGTTATATGGATACTGTATAAACGAGATAGTTAACGTTATAAATATCGGGATAAGTTACGGCTGGCAATAAGGACGGGTCTTTACTTAAGGCTATTGGGTCTATTTGATATGGGTCCACACCAATCAAGCTTATCTCTCTTGATACCGACGAGATGAAGCCATTAGGCTACTGCTTACTTCAACTCAAATCTGCGTGCGGCTAGGGGCAGGACAGATGTCATGTCAACAATATGGCCGGTGTTTGCGAATAAGGCCTATCGGGGCTTTCGCACTAGGAATGATTTTAGTTCTAGGAACTCCTTTTGCTAGCCTGATCCCACCAGACTCTAGTACATTTCATTTGTACATAGAGACTGGCACCGCTCCATTGACAAGCGTTAACTTCCTTGTAGGCGGGAACTCTATTGAAGTCTAAAACTATTGGATCTGCCATAACCAATCGCTAACATTTGGTCGTGACTTGTGTCTTTTCCCGAACCCCATGGGGAGGAGGGCCACAACATCATGGCCACAACAAAACTAAGCAAAGATTGTTCTTGCTCCGGCTTTAACTTCTTGATATTCGTCAGCGTCGCCACAACGAACCGAACGGCTTCGCTCGCATCTCTCTCCACTGCCATTACTGAACTACAACTCAAAATAACTCACAACATCAACGTCATCGTTCTCAGACACTCCCTCTGTTCACTGATTGGCCCAGTAAAAAATTGACCAAAGACTACAGCAGAATCCCAGACGTAGTGCTGAAGGAAAATGAAAATTGAGCGGAAGTACGTAGGAGAGCGGAGCCAGGCTATCCTTTTGGAGGAACTAAATTACTCCTACTTCAGAGTTGGTCTATAGCCGCGTTTCCACCGCAGGAACTTTACCCAGGAACTAGGAACTTTGGGCTGGTACTCGGTGTGTTTACACCGTAGGAACCAGGGTCTAAATGAAGTTCCGGGTAGATATTTCCCCCTCCGAAAGTCCCTGCTCGCGAGGTAGTACTTTTTCAAAGTTCAGGAACTTTCGCGGGTGGGGCTTGTGCGCTGCCGCATTATGATTGGATAACTCCGTGATTTTTAGAATCTATTGCAGTTCGTGGCTTCATGCAGTAATGAAGTTCCATGCAGTAAGAGTGCTCTGTCTGCAATATAGAATTTTTAACAAAAATAAAAAAGGCCGCTGGACCGACGACGAGATTCAGGCTTTATTAAGCGTATTTGCGGAAGAGAGACAAATTGTCTGCGCGTTCGTCCCAGCCGTCTCACGGTCATGTCCGCAATAGCTGATAACATACACTGTCTAATTTTAGATCTAACGTTAGCATTACGAGCTTTCTGAACACGCTTTAATATCAGTGCTCGTCTCTTTTCTGCCGTTTTGTTAATGACCTCGTTAGTAAACCAATAAATCTCAAACAACTGCAGCACAGTGTGAATCTCTTCCATATTTATTATAAATGTGGCGTTCAAAACTGATTACAGTCTTTTTACTGTCCGTCACAAGCAAGCAATGAGCAGTCGCGCGCAGTTTACCCGGTACTTTAGACTGCGCTGTAAACGCAGAAAGCTACCGGTCTGGGGCAAAAAAAGTTCCTGGGAAAAAAGTTCCTGGGACAAATAGTTCCGGGCAATTGCGGTGGAAACACGGCTTAAACCAGCGCTATAGGAACTAACCGTGACGTTAGTGTTCGCTGATTGGCCGAACGCACGCCAAACAGCACCCACCATTTTTAAACCCCACAGATTATAGCCTTTATATTTCCTCCACAAACATGTAAAACAGTGACAGATGAAGCTCTTAATCATTACACTGAGGAGAAAACCCAACTCAACTTTGAGGAGACCAAGAGAAACATGATTATGTGTTTCTGCTCAGCAACACTGGATATCAAACACACGCATACGCTAATAACTTTATTACTGTCTACTTTCATACGCTAATAACTTTATTACTGTCTACTTCATACGCTAATAACTTTATTACTGTCTACTTTCATACGCTAATAACTTTATTACTGTCTACTTTCATACGCTAATAACTTTATTACTGTCTACTTTCATACGCTAATAACTTTATTACCGTCTACTTTCATACGCTAATAACTTTATTACTGTCTACTTTCATACGCTAATGACTTTATTACTGTCTACTTTCATACGCTAATAACTTTATTACTGTCTACTTTCATACGCTAATAACTTTATTACTGTCTACTTTCATACGCTAATAACTTTATTACTGTCTACTTTCATACGCTAATAACTGTATTACTGTGTACTTTCATACGCTAATAACTTTATTACTGTCTACTTTCATACGCTAATGACTTTATTACTGTGTACTTTAATACGCTAATAACTTTATTACTGTGTACTTTCATACGCTAATAACTGTATTACTGTCTACTTTCATACGCTAATAACTTTATTACTGTCTACTTTCTTACGCTAATAACTTTATTACCGTCTACTTTCATACGCTAATAACTTTATTACCGTCTACTTTCATACGCTAATAACTTTATCACTGTCTACTTTCATACGCTAATAACTGTATTACTGTCTACTTTCATACGCTAATAACTTTATTACTGTCTACTTTCTTACGCTAATAACTTTATTACCGTCTACTTTCATACGCTAATAACTTTATTACCGTCTACTTTCATACGCTAATAACTTTATTACCGTCTACTTTCATACGCTAATAACTTTATTACTGTCTACTTTCATACGCTAATAACTTTATTACTGTCTACTTTCATACGCTAATAACTTTATTACTGTCTACTTTCATACGCTAATAACTGTATTACCGTCTACTTTCATACGCTAATAACTTTATTACCGTCTACTTTCATACGCTAATAACTTTATTACTGTCTACTTTCATACGCTAATAACTGTATTACTGTCTACTTTCATACGCTAATAACTTTATTACTGTCTACTTTCATACGCTAATAACTTTATTACTGTCTACTTTCATACGCTAATAACTTTATTACTGTCTACTTTCATACGCTAATAACTTTATTACTGTCTACTTTCATACGCTAATAACTTTATTACTTTCTACTTTCTTACGCTAATAACTTTATTACTGTCTACTTTCATACGCTAATAACTTTATTACTGTCTACTTTCATACGCTAATAACTTTATTACTGTCTACTTTCATACGCTAATAACTTTATTACTGTCTACTTTCATACGCTAATAACTTTATTACTGTCTACTTTCATACGCTAATAACTTTATTACTGTCTACTTTCATACGCTAATAACTTTATTACTGTCTACTTTCATACGCTAATAACTTTATTACTGTCTACTTTCATACGCTAATAACTTTATTACTGTCTACTTTCATACGCTAATACTTTATTACTGTCTACTTTCATACGCTAATAACTTTATTACTGTCTACTTTCATACGCTAATAACTTTATTACTGTCTACTTTCATACGCTAATAACTTTATTACTGTCTACTTTCATACGCTAATAACTTTATTACTGTCTACTTTCATACGCTAATAACTTTATTACTGTCTACTTTCATACGCTAATAACTTTATTACTGTCTACTTTCATATGCTAATAACTTTATTACTGTCTACTTTCATACGCTAATAACTTTATTACTGTCTACTTTCTTACGCTAATAACTGTATTACTGTCTACTTTCTTACGCTAATAACTTTATTACCGTCTACTTTCATACGCTAATAACTTTATTACTGTCTACTTTCTTACGCTAATAACTTTATTACCGTCTACTTTCATACGCTTTCTGTGTGTAACAGTTCTAATAGTGTATTAGACAGGACTGTTAGATCGTACACTAATGAACAGGACAATGTGAGCGCTGTGAGCTCAGCGCTGTCAAAATAAAAGTCTCAACAACAAGCGAGTCTCGCGTCACTCAGAGTTCCTGCTAGCGCTGCGAACGCAACCAGGACAACGTTCCTAAGCGAATCATTAGTTCTCGGGTCTCGTTCCTAGAACTACCTGGTGCGAACGCCACTTATGGTATTTTACATGGTACTATGGTACAGTATATCATGGTTTTTCAACATATTTGGTGTGGTAAAGCCATGGTACTTGGGTTCACTTACACCTTATTTTAAAGTACGTCAAAAGAGATTCACCTTGCTCTCGATGTCCAAGAGCATCATCGCCCCGTCCCGCGCCTCCAGGATCACGTCTTGCCCCCACACTCGCCCCGTGGCGTCCAGGTACTTGAGTCTCTCCACGCAGTCGTCCACGCCACACACCTGCCGCCCGTCCAGCTCACAGGTGAACAGATGCTGAGGAGGAGAGAAGAAGAGTGAGCGAGCGCTCGTGTGTCGGTCACATGATCATCCTGATGATGATGATGATGATGATGAAGATGATCACCTCCACTCGGTGCTGGAACTGATGCATCTGTTTGTTAATGGACTCAGCATATTCCTTCCTCTGATCTACAGAAAACACAGTTACTATCATTATCAAAAATACAATAACAAACAATAGCCGCGTTTCCACTGCCGGGCCAGGGCCGAGCCGTGCTGGTGCGTGCCAGGGCCAGTCGCGTTTCCACTGTCACTTCCAGGCTTGAGCGGGGGTTCCTCGGGGCCAACGGCAGGATTTCTGGCCCGTCGAATACCTTGGGCCAAAGCGGGCCAGCTCGGGCTAGAGGCGTGCTCAAGATAAAAGGCGGAGTTTATCGGTGTTATGGAACGTTATGATCTGAAGCAAGATGCACACTTCACTGTTTTATATCGCGCAAAATAATCGCTGCTCGAAATGGAGAATCGCCTGTAACGTTACTGGTCTGTCGAAGATACCAAAGCTCTTCTGAGCATTTGGGCAGAAGAATGACGGCGTGTGAAGAACGAGGACGTTATAAAATGTATCGATGCTGAACTTTCTAAGCTAAGCATTCAGCGAGCAACGCTTCAACTTCAGGAAAAAGATTAAAAAAAAGTCGCGGGCGATTACAAGGCGATTATAACGCACAATGGACAAAGCGGAGCTCAGAGAAGGGACTTTCCATGGTTCGACTTGATGTACGGTGTGCTGGGTCACCGTCCCTCTGTTAGTGGCGACTCGCGAGACAATCGGGACACTATTGCAGCCACGGCCGGTGAGTTAATATACATGCTACACTGTAACGAATTGCTGTAAAATTTACAGCAACTTACTGGCAATTTTGGTTGCCAGTAAGCCTGTAAATTTTACAAGAGTACTGTAAATCATAAACTACAATTATACTGTAAAAAATACAGCACGCCTGTAAAAGCAGGAAAACAAGAGCAGCTGTAAATTTACAGTTCTTTACTGTATAATTTACAGTATGCTACTGTTATTAATAATGCGTTGAATTAAAACCTGAGATGACTCATTTCATTTGAGGAAATTGATTGGTCATTTTCCATAAAAAAGTTATACTGTGAGCTTTTTTCATTTGAGTTCACTAAGAACAAGACTTTATGACTTAAAACATACATTTAACTAAATTCTACTAGACAACATCACACATGAATGAGTTGAATGATGTTTATGCATCAGCAAATACAAAGTCATCACCTTTAAATAGAGCAACACACAACATATCATCAGTGTTTCTTAGCTCATCCTGAACTGAAGCACAGACTCTACTCTTCAACACAATGGTGACACACAAAACTCAGCAAAAACACTTTAAATCCCAACAGAACATTAAACACTAACAGATCTCCACTATATCATTATTTGCAAAAACACATAAAATCACAAATTAATTCACATAATTTTACTTTTTTGTTTAGTACATTTGACTGTGCGATTTTACAGGAAACAACTGACTTCAGACACAGTCTTAGAGGAAATCCACTGAAGATAAAAGAAGACATTAAATCTGTGAAGATCTCAGCAGAGGAGGATTAAACAATTCCACAAACAGCATTACCAGCTTTACTTATTACTAACCAGACTCACTTTATTTCTGTCATAATCAGACTTACTGAGAAATAACTGAGGGATAGATGTTGATGATTTATTGAAATTTTTCATTTGAAGTTACCATGATCGTGATTAGTGTTTACTTTAGTTGGTCTCTTGACTCTTGAATAAATTAAACATTAGTTTTACGTTGACTGCTATAACCATGTCTTTATAAGACAAATGTGTTATAGTTGGAAAAGTCAAGTAAAATTATGTGTAAATATTGGTGGGTGTGTATTGATATCACATTCACAACATATATTGGCTGATTTTGATCAGAATATTTTCTAAAATATAAAATTGAGGTTGTCATAGATTTTACTGTTTGTAATAGTGTTAATTCTACACCATGATATACACCAGTTAAGGGAGTATTCTACACCATTCTACACCATTCTACACCAGTTAAGGGAGTAAACCCTGACAGAAAATCCGGAGCTGGAGTCCCTAAGGCGGCCTGACATAGTATTGTCTTCACCGGCAACTCCTGCGGCGCAGCTGGAGCCAAGTTGTATCGACTCTGTCTTTCCCTTGGATTCTTCAGCTTCGCGGAGAGGGGGGGCCTGCTGCATGGGCAACAGCTGGCTCTCCATATAACCCTGCCCAGGCTCTGTAGCTCCACTGGAGAGGACACTCCAGCGCCATCGCAAGATGTCGACTCAACACGGGAGGGGGCAGTTACCGGTTATAAGCTCGTCCGATTGGCGAAGGAAGCGAGCGCCAGGGGTCCCCTTCGACGGTGGGAGAGGTCATCGCGCCTCATTGGACAGCCACCGCCCGCCTCAAGCTGGGCAGCCCCCAGCCAGTAAGGTGCCGTCCCGCCATGGCTCACCTGCCCCACTGGGTGCGTGGGGATTAGAGAGGCTTCTCTCGAAAAGTGGGCCACTAAACACTCGCACCAGGCAAGTCAAAGGAAGAACTGTCCGGCAGGTAACAATCAAAGCAGAAGCGGCACGAAACGACACTGCCGTGGCAAAGAGAGCTAGGCGGAAGCAGTGGCAACAGCAGCCTGACCAGCCATCCCCCTTCTCCTGCGCCCAGTGCGGCAAGGACTGCCACTCTAGAATTGGTCTGCACAGCCATTCCCGGCGGTGCAGATAGACGCACCGAGCTACACCATCGTCTCCCGAGACGGACGGCTGCCGACGACGACGGATATACAGTTGTGATGTTATCAGGAAATCAGTGATTAATATAAGATTCAAGAAAACCTTTAAATTAACCGGAACACACATGTATCAAGAATCAGCATATGAACCTCATCTATGGTGACAAACAAAATATAAATAAACAGATCAACTCTGAACATCACAAATAAAGCTCCTAAAAAGTCACATAAAAACAACAACAAAAATAAAAGCACATGGTAAGAATAAAAGAAAATAAGACAATTCAGCTGCATAATTTATGCGTGCTGCAATGCATGCTGGGAGTTCTGTATTAAGCTGATACCCAGCATGCATTGCAACATGAGGCTTTTCATTTGAGTGTCACCATTGTTGAGATTCATATGCTGATTGTTGATGTCTGTGTGTGACTTATTAACATGCTGCATTTTTTAGTTTTCTATGCCATAATATTGAAAAAAAAAATTGTAATATTGTATGATTGTCAAATGGAAACTGACTGAACTTTAATAATTGATCACATGGAAAGAACCATATGTTACAGAAGAGATTAATCTCTGAATGAACAGAGGCACTATCAATCTATTAGCTCTATTGATGACGTCATCAATATTGAGCTATACTCCGCAGATTTGTTTTATCTTGGCTTTTATGCTATAACTATTGTGTTTTATACACACAGGTAAAGCAGCCAGAGAAAAACCAATATTGCAACGTCAAGGGTAAGAGCCCAACTAAAGCCAACACTTATCACCATCATGGTGACTACAAACTAAACAATAAATCATCAACATCTAAACCTCTGTTAGTTCTCAAAAAGACATTGACAAGTGAGCCTGGAATTATTTACTCCTCTGCTGAGATCTTTAGATATTTATTGTCTTCTTTTCTTTTCAGTTGATTAAATATATGGCTGTGGCTGGAAGTCAGTAGTTTACTGTAAAATCTAAGTCAAATTTACTAAACAAAACAAGTTATTCTCTGTGAATGTATTTATTTGACCATAAATGTGAAATGTGAATATATATTTATGTGAATGACTGCTCAGGGGAGAAAATGCTGAAATGATATGTGATTTTATGTGTTTTTGCACATAATGATATAGTGGAGATCTGTTAGTGTTTAATGTTCTGTTGGGATTTAAAGTGTTTCTGTTGAGTTTTGTGTGTCACCATTGTGTTGAAGAGTAGAGTCTGTGCTTCAGTTCAGGATGAGCAGAGAAACACAGATGTTCTGCTGAATGTTGCTTTATTTAAAGGCAATGTCTGCACAGTTGTTGATCTATTGATCATTTTTATGTTAAGTTCTTCAAATCAGGTGTGTGCTGCTGTTGTTAACAATTATCTGCTAGAAGATTGAGTTAAAAATGTTTTGTTAACTCTTTTAAATTTATTTTATTAAAAAAGCATTTTTTAGTGGACCTTAAATGAAATATGATCACAGAATAAATATGAAATGTCAATTGAACAATTTAAGATAATCGGTTTCCTCAAATTAAACGAGTTTACACAGGTTTTAATTCATACTGTAAATAATACAGTAAATAACTGTAAATTTACAGCTGCTCTTGTTTTTCTGCTTTTACAGGTGTGCTGTATTTTTTACTGTATATTTGTAGTTTATGATTTACAGTAATCTTGTAAAATTTACAGGCTTACTGGCAACCAAAATTGCCAGTAAGTTGCTGTAAATTTTACAGTAAATTTTTTACAGTGTATCTTCCTATTATAAATAAATTCATAATACCCGCTGAAATGGGTAGGGTTGTATTGTATGACGTTTGATCCAGAAAGGTGTGTTAGGGGCGGGGTTTAGGCCAGTGCTGCAGGGCTACTGGCCCGGCAGTGGAAATGCGAGCCCGGTGCTTGAGGCCCGAGGCCACTGACCCGGCTCGGCTCGCTGTTAGCCCTGGCCCGGCAGTGGAAACGCGGCTAATGACAATCACACAAATATGCAATCATCATAAACACAAATACAACACACAAATACACAATCATCATAAACAAACAATGACAAACGCACAAATACACAATCATCATAATAAACAAATAGACAACAAACACAAATACACAATCATCATCAACACAAACACAATAACAAACACAAATATACTATCATCATTAAACACAAATAAGGAAACAAGTAGAAAACGATAATATTAATAAAAAATTTAAATTTATAGATAAAATGTTCACATTTTGTTATAGGCTATATAATATCTAAATAACATTTATTATACATTAAATGTTATATCTACATTAAATTACGGTACTTCGAGTTTTCATATAGTAAAAATGTAAATCAAATATATAAAAATAAATGGTGTCAAATCGATTAATCATGATTAATCACATCTAACAAAAATCTTTGTTTACACTGTGTGTGTGTGTGTGTGTGGTGTGTGTGTGTGTGTGTGTGTGTGTGTGTGTGTGTGTGTGTGTGTGTGTGTGTGTGTGTGTGTGTGTGTGTGTGTGTGTGTACGAAGACAAATAGCTACCACAAATTACGTACACAAACTTTTATGTTAGACGCGAATAGTCCTGATTGATTGAATTGACAGCAATAATTATAATTTGTTTAATAAATAATATATTTAGATTTAACCTATTTAGTATAGCACATAATATACAACACACAATAAACACCTAAAATAGACAAACACACACAGAACATATATTAAACATCACATTGATTACACAACACAAACAAACACCTGGAGCTTTATGGGACTCGATCTAATTCTATTTTTGAAACAGAACTAATTCAGTTGATAAAATGTATTATCATCATTATCTGTGTCCAGCGTCCAATCAACATCTATAAATAGCACACACTTAGGCCTATGTAAAGGTTAATGACTAGCATCAGATTAGCGTGTGTTAATGATCCACTGGTGATGTCACAGGGCAGTAACGTTACTCACTGTATATTGATTTAGCGCTGGGTCTGGATAACCGCAACAGCTCCGAGGACGTGTCATCCGCCGTCACGCTACAGGAGACGACACAGTTACACACACACACCTGATGTTTATATCACACATGAGTCAGATCTGATCTCACCTGGACCGTAGCGAATCTGGGTAACCGCTGGACCAGCCGAACGGACTCGAACCCCGCAGCATGACTACAGCGCCTGCGCACAACGTCAATTACGTGTATCAGTAACTCTAGCAAACAAACGTACTGTGGTCATACCGCGGTACTGCGATGATGGAGTCAACTTGAAATAGCAGGGTATTTTGATATATAAATACATGTATACAGGGCCTAAGACTTTTTGCCGGCAGTGCAACCGTTCACACAAAAAAAAAAAAAAAAACAGTAATGACAAAATATAGGGTGACCAAATCGTCCCGTTTTCCCAGGACATGTCCAGTTTTCACGTGCTGTCCTGGCTGTCCTGGCTGTTTTTTATAAAGTGATGAAAATGTCCTGGTTTTCATTATTTTTCATTGGGCCATTAAAGGTGCTCTAAGCGATGTCACGCATTTTTTAGGCCAAAACATTTTGTGTCACATACAGCAAACATCTCCTCACTATCCGCTAGCTGTCTGTCCCCTGAACACACTGTAAAAAGACGCGGTCTCTGCGGACACCCCAGGCTCCACAAACGGCAACAAAAACAAACTGTAGCGACCCGCTCTAAGAAACATAACAAACTGTTCCAGCCAATGACCGACAAGAATGGTTTGGGGGTGGGTTTAGGGGGTAGTGTGCGGATGAGGAGGAGGGAGGGTCTAGCTAGCCTCCGTTTTGTTTGACAATACTTTAAACGTCAACAAGAAGTGATGTCACCCGATATCGCTTAGAGGACCTTTAAGAAAGAAAAACAGGATAAAGAAGAAGAAAACTAAATTGTGCCAAGTGTCCTGGTTTTCGACAATCAAAATATGGTCACCCGACAAAATACCAGTTAAAATTCACAATTCTCCATTTCAATTTCGATACCATAGCTAAAGCTACTAGCCTAACTAACTAATATAGATTTAAAACATTATTTAAGACAAACAAAGAGTCAGTAATAACACACAGAAATACAATATGACAAAGATAAAAATAAAGCTTTTCCAGTTTTTCAGGTAGATCTAACTAGCTTTCGGGTGCAGAAAATTACTAAAAGTTCACTGTATAAATTAAACCGATTAATCCTTATTTTAGAAGTTAAAAAAAGTTATTCAGAAAAGATTGTACATATATATTGTCATTAAAGATATATGCACAGATCCAAAATACTGTTACACATGCGTTTTCTTTCTTTCAACTGCTTTCGTTCACTTAAAGGGCCTATATGCGTTTTTCTGAAATTAAACTCGTGACTGACACCTGTGGCCAAAAAACAGAACTGCTCTTCGTTTCTGCTCGCTCTCGCAACCAGGGTTGCCAGGTCCGCACAACAAAACCAGCCCAATTGCTCATCAAAACTAACCCAATCACGGCCAAAAATAGTCAAATAGCGTTCCCGGGTGTTTCCCCGATAACAATCATGTTCCAGTGAGTAAAACAATCGTGTCAACCTGTCCACTATACACAAACAACCCGCGGAAACAGTGCAGGCATACGGACCTGGCAACACTGCTCGCAGCGCTCGTACGTGCGTGCACACTTCACAAGTCATCTGCTGCCTGCAAGGAGGTCAACATTATGTTCAGAGGTAAGAACAGTCAAAAACATATATTGTTTGAGATAAGTTTGCGAGTGTAGGCTACTTGACTAGCGGTGGTGGCAGAGTGATCTGAAACGTTTAACATGAACGCGCTTGACGTCACATCTGCAGACAGCGCGGGAAAAATCCGACCCGACAGAAAATAGGAAAAATAGGATACAGGCTTATAGGTGCACTCACTGTGAGCGGACAAGGTGTCAGTATGCTCAACAGGAGATGTTTGAGTCATAAATGGTAAAATAAAACGGCTATTGTTACGTTTATTTTGGGGAATAAGTTGCATATACCCTTTAAGGCATAACCAACTGTGTTTACTAGTATACTTGGTGTATATTTTTCCATTCAAGTGCGCAAAGACATGAGATCTGGGTTCAGTATTCGTGCACTTCGGATGTTTGCACACAGAAAACGGTAACACTTTAGAATACGGTTCCTTTGTTAATGAATAACTACACAGGAACAAATGAGTAACACTAACAATCTAGTAACCATCAACGAACAAGAAATTCTGATTAAAGGTGCTATATGTAGCTTTTCTTCTAAAATAAATCCTTTTTTTATTGCCTGTGTGTGAAAGGGTTGTAATCACACATTACAATGATCCACTTGTCAGGTTTTGCTATTACCTCTGAAGGCCAAGCATGGAATGGTATCAAAGAAACAACATACACATTCCGTATTCACTTTAGAGTTTAGACGGATCCAAATAATTAGTAATTCCTTTAGAAGTATGTAGTAACACTTGAGTCATTACTAGTTAGTTACCATGATTCTTACAGTAGTTAATGAAAAGCCAATCCTAAAGTGTAGAATCTTCTAATCATTCAAGATATTCGCACACATAAGCTAGGAGACAAACATAAAAACATTTTTTTGTGAGGTAAGTTAAATAATAAAATCACTGTATATTATATTTGGATGGCTGATAACTCAATATGTTCCAGTCGTCACCGTGTGACTCTAGTGATTCAGTCCAGAGGAATGCTGGGAAAACTGCATTTAAAAATCCAATTCTTTAGAATGATTCAGTTGATAAATAGTTCTAGGAGAGAGCATAGGCTAATTATTTCCAAAATCATAAGTCTGCTATGCTATTACATATTGATAAACATTGTGTGTTTAGTTTACAGTAGCATGTTATTAATGTTAATGTAGTGCTAGTCATTTGTCCTGCATTAGTTATTGATTAGTTTAGCATGAATTATGAAACTTTTTCAGTAGTTCTCTGGGAAGCATAAAAAAAAATAGTTATTGATTAGTTAATAGTGAACTACTGCTTTCATCTGTGCGCTACTACTTACTAATTCGTTAATCAGAATTTCTTGTTAGTTAAAGGTACAATATGTAGGATTTTTTCGCCAGCAGGGGTCGCTAACCTCTTACAATAACAAAGGCGTATATTGATCACATATATTACGCATTAAGCGTAATTATGGATCTTGTCGTCAAGCTGATGGATCTTTTATGGATGAGTGAATACACTGATGTTTTTAACATGACTGTGGTGAAGCAGGAGCGATTGCTAGACGTACACCAGCGCCACACCGCAACGCCAGTCCCGCAGATATAAAGGAATAAGGACATTTCATTCTACCCAACTACACACAAGTGCTGAATTAATACTCACACAGCTCAGTTTATTAGAGGAATGAAGCTTGAGGTAACGCAGCGCTGTTTCACTCGCTCTAACAGTTACACTATCACACTAAACGCCATTTGAGTGTGTTGAATGTTGTTAGTTGGGTTGTTTGTTGGCTGTATGAGACTGAGTAAGCTAGATCAACATTAGAATAACATACAGATCATATTCTAACATTTCATCATGTTGAACTAAATAACATTGATTAGTTTTATGTACATTTGCTCTCCTGTCTAATAAAGTACATCAACACTCGCGTCTCTGTCGAGTGGAAGTTAGTCGTGGACGTGGAGCTCTCGCATCTCGAAACATGTTGATCTTCGTTTTAGTATCTTTTTGTCTCAAAGTCTGCTTGCCATGGTCCATAATGTTAAAACAAAACAACAACAGCGTGAGCGTCCTGCTAGGCATAACCCAGTTGTCCACATTTGTTGCCATGGTTACTATGGCAGTACGAGCGGAAACAATGGTGGAAACCAAGGCTAACGCGGATATGATGCATAGACTGGCGACTCCTCACCGCTGCTCACACGCCCCGTTTCCTTGCTTAAAATCACAATTTTCTCACGATTTACAAATAGTTGGACAAACATTTGGGATATTGTAAGTAATCAAATAAAGAAAATCTATAACATTGGCCTCGTGGTTTTTGAATATTTTACTGAAAAAATCCTGCATATTGTACCTATAATAGTAGTTACTAGATTTTTAATATTTTATTACTCATTTGTTCCTGTGTAGTTATTCATTAACGAAGGAACCTTATTCTAAAGTGTTACCCAGAAATCCTCCCACACAGCGCACGAGTAACGAATGGAGATCGCTTTCTCTTCTTCTTGCGCTTGAATATTTAAATAGGCAAGACTTAAACTTGTGCTGAAGCAGCGCTGGCACATTTACTGTCCCGAGCGCCGTTCACGTGTTCATGTTCTCACAACATTGCACTGCTAGAATTCATAAAAATGTTACCGGCACACTGGTGATTGTTTCAGATTTTCTCACAATTATTGCTTTACAAGTGTTTTAAGCCCTGCATGAACACCACAATATTTACATTGTACTCTACGGTACCTCAAAGCATACCATGGTAAAATCACAAAAAAAGTACAATGGCATCCTTGGAAGTACCATGAAATAGCTCTCAAAATACCATAGTATTACCATGGGTAATTACCATCACTGTGCCATTGTAAAGTATGGTATTTTTGTGACTATATTTACATGGTACTGCACGTTTAAGAACATTGTGGTTTTTCAGCGTATATATTTTTATGGAAATACCATAGTAGTACCATGTGATACCATCACTGTGCCATGATTAAGTACCATACTTTTTGTGAGTATACCACAGTACTGTATTGTTTTTTCCAATGTATATTTGTACTGTTACATTCCCTCTTCAGTCTACGGGATTGAAAGAGGGAGTAACCAGAAAAAAAGATAACCAAGTATAAATAACTAAATAAATCTCCTTTTCCTTCATCCTTCACATTTATGTTCAAAAGATTTACACAACACCCTTTCATTTAAACCTGGTCACAAAAGTTTAAACTGAAAGAGTATGCTTAATTAGTTTTTTTCTCTTTAGGCTTAACCAATATATTTATAAAACAAAGATAGATCAGTAAACCGGTAAACTAAATTAAATCATTACCAGATCGTCAGGAGAGGGACAGGCCAAAATATCAAACAAAACAGGGGCTTCCTAAAGTTTAAACCCAGTTAAATTCCCTAACAAAAAGAAATCAAAATTAAAAACTTTAAGGTCAAATTGTACTGTAAGGTACAAGAATACCAACTATCATCCTCTCTTTCAAAAACAAAGTACCATGGTATTGTTTGTACTTCCATTGAATACCATGGTATATTTTAAAGTAGCCTACCATAATACTTTTTGGTACTATTTTGTTCATATACTCTATGGTATTTTACACGGTACAGAATATCATGTTTTTTTTTTTTTAAACAAATTTGCTATGGTAAAGTGAACTCGGTGAACTCAGGTTCACTGACACCGTATTTAATAATATGTCAAAAATACCATGGTGTTTCCAAGAACCTTAGGTAAACTGTTATGGTATTACCATGGTATTAGTGAACATTTGCGTAGTTAAAGTGAGGAATGTACAGTGTTGAAGTCCAGCTGATCATCTTCGGAAAATGTGCACAGGTTTATGAGCTGAGCTCATAAATCAAGATCTGTGTAATCTGCTGTGAGGAGTGTCATGTACAAGAAAACATGGAGAACGACACGACAAACCCCTAAACATGAGAACAACAGCGATTCAACACAAACACGTCTTGAATCTGATCAATCATTAGATGATCAAATACACCAGAATAGCTTTATGTGACAGTGCCTGATGGAGAACATCTGAAGAAGATTTCTAAAGCTTACGTAAATCTCCTGAACACACACACCTGAGATCTCACGTCCAGCTAGTTCTGATATGATAAAGTCCTCTAATAAATATAAAAAACACGTCCTGAGGAGATCAGATGTGTTAGGGATGTTTCTCACCTGTGTGTTGAGATCTTCTGTGGTTTCTCCGGTTCCTGTGCGTTAAATCATACTCAACTCGCTCATAATCAGACGTGATGGACTGAGGAAACACACACTCCCGACAGACACAAGGTCCAAAGTCTGACACGAGCTGAGCCACTGCGTCTTAAAGGAGATCAGAGATCTGATGGGTGGAGACGGACACACAAACACAACCTACATCTGAACAAACCCCTACAGTAGAAGTGAGACTTTAATGAGTGAATTAAACAATCAGTGCTAAATCATCCTCACGGTTTCACATTAATAACAACAACAACTGAATCATATCAGAAGTTGCACCTGAAACAACAACAACACACTCACTTTGTGCATTTTTCATTTTATTTGATAAATCCAAGTAACATTATTACACAATTTTACATAATGGAGTGTCAAATATATATATTACGGTTAAAAAAAAAACCTAGATGATATTCAACCCGAAAAGTGCAAAAAACCACATAAACCCGACAGTTTGATTATAAGCGTAACATACATCAGCAGTAAAAACACAATGACGTGGTTAAAAGCTCATGATATATTGTGTGAAACTGAAGCGAGGAGCTCCCGCTGATAAAAGAGCTGATGGACGTTTGCAGTGGCTGATCATTAACACACGCTAGACTTTGACCGCGAGACGTTCACACAGCGAGAGTGTGCGAGTGGAGGAGTTGTGGTTAAAAGGCTGGGTCGTCACTGCGTCTGCAGGGCCTGCGTGAGGTGGAGGCCGGCCCCGGGCGGCAGGGGCCAGTTCTCCTGGCCCTGGTGTGTCTGCAGGAGCCGGTAGAGCTGCTTGAGGTGTGTGACGATGTTGTCTTTGATGTCGGGGATGGAGATCTGCAAACGCACGCTTCCGCTGTCGAACGAGCGCGTGCAGTCGCCAGAAAACATCTCGCTGATCATGCGCGCCACCACCGGCACCACCTGCAAACACAAACACGATTAGCTCAGAGCTGTTAGCTTCGAGAGGATGATGGCCTTGTTCGGGCGTGATACTTACAGAGGTGTCAAAAGTATTCACATTCATTATTCAGTAGATGTATAGATACTAGGGTTTAAAAAGACTTCTGTTGAAGTATCAACTCAAGCTTTTTACTCGAATAAAAGTCAAGGGTTCAAAACTACTTATTGGGATTTTTTTTCCTTATATTACTTTAACTTTTATACTCAAGGACAAAAGCTAAGGCTTAACCAATAGGGTGTCAGAATGATATATGTTTATACTCAGGGTTCGAATTATGATTTCATCTTTGTGGGGGTCTCTTTAAAAAAAGCAATAAAAAAAGTAACCCATGAGCAGGCGTGGTGTATGTGATAAATAAATAGCTAAATACTGCACACTTCATTATTTTGAGTTCAACGTACGTTTATTAATACAGGAATAGAGAATATTTGGGTGTAGTTTGTTACCTCTAGGGGGGTCTGGGGGCATGCCCCCCCAGGAAGAAAATTTTGTACATTTTAAAAGATAAATTCATTAATCTGGTGCACTTTGAGTCACCCAAATCCGCTGTTAAAAATAATCCAACCGCCCAAACATATGATATTCTTTGATTTAGATCTGCATCTGATCATCATTACAATTTTTTAAATTCTCAATGTTAAGCATATGGTAAAATATCACACTGAAGTGGGCTGATTTAAAATTAACATTTATTAAAATTAAAAGTTATTCTTTGGCCAAAATTACATTTCCTTAATACCCTAAACAGAGGTTTTTTACTCCCTTCAAAGTTAAATTGACAATGTTTCTTTACATCATTGGCAAACACTCTTATCAGAATATTTTTTTTTACCTTTAAAAAAAGGCATTTTCCACTCTAATTTTATGTAGCCTATGCTCCATCTTTCTTTTAAAATATTCCTTAATTTGATCAATACATTAAATAAGAATAATAAGACAGTAGGCTGTTACCAATCAAATTAAATAATTTACATTGAAAAATTACAACTGTAGTAGCCCAAATGCCCTGATATGTTTTCCTTGATTGATTTTCTCTAAAGAGAATTACGTTGTTGAAAACGAAAGTAAAAGAGTGGCGCTCATTGCGTTTTACCATGATGAGAGTTCCGTGTCTTTATTAAAATCAACACATTATAGGCCTAATGATTTATCTGTCATCCATCCTCGATTAATTTGAATGTAGGCTAATTTTTTTATTATTTGGCTCGCCCGACCCGCGCAGCACTATCGGCAATATGCGATATATTTGTGATATATTTCGCGCGTTGGCTGCGGGTGTTGGCACGCGCGAAAGCACTTTTGAATTTAGCAGTTGATCACGTGATGCACTGACTGTTCTAATCACACCGCTGTGAACGTACGTGCGAAAGGGTTAACAAATATGCCTCGATTATTGAAGGAAAAAGTGCTTTAGGCCTATATGTAATTTAAAATGATGGTGCTGATGATTTTTAGAGCCCCCACAGGTGTAGGATTTTACTGCTTTCATGGGAGCTCATCCTCTCTCTATGGGAGCTCAGCTCCCACTGGCTCCCACATAATTCGAACCATGTTTATACTTCTCATCCAACCACAATCAAATTTACTCTCTCCGGATGGAGCAAATGATCTAGATAGTTTTTTTTTTTTTTCTAACGATGACGAGCCAGAATGAAATGGGAGTAACGAGAGAAGATTTTTAAAATGTAAGCAGAAGTACCGTATATACCTGAATATAAGACGACCCCCCATTTTCCAGACTTATTTTTTTGGGGGGAAAAAGACATTTGTGGAAAAAATCTGGTTTTCAACAGAAAATTTTATTTGAAAATTCTAGTGATAATTCATTGGAAAAAAACATTTTAACACCATTCATTAAATATTTGGATTAATTTTTCACAAAATAAAGTGCACTCTGTTAATGAGTTGAAGCGAGAAATGAATGAATGAGTGACAAAAATTATGTAGGCCTATGTAGCCTATGTAATTGTGGTTAGGGTGGCCATACGTCCAGATTTTTAGCCCCCATCCGGCGCTGTTTTTGTTTACAATTCAGTTCACTGTGCGCATCAGTTCTATTAATAACCTATAAAAATCCTATCATATTGATAGCGGCTCCCTGATGCCCGCAAATTAGTTGAAATCTCCTGGAATCTTGACTAGAGCCGCGCATGCGAGACAGAACATAGCCTACTGTATGTGCTCCAAACCGTGTAGCGCGTGCACGGCAGAGAGAGAGAGAGAGCGAGAGACCGAGAGAAATTGCGTCAGTGAGTGAACGCCTGACAGGAGCCACTCAGTGTAATTGCCCCTTGGGGATGAATAAAGTGATTTGAATTGAATTTAATTGAATTGTAGCCTACCTCTTGCGCAGATTATCCTTGAATGGCTTGTTGACGACTACATCCAATACCTGTAGCTGGCTTGTCATCCCCCCCGGTATGATCACTAGATCGCCGTTCATTTTCCGCAACTGAGTTTTGACGGGCTCCGTCAATTGTCCGCGGAATGCATCCAAAACGAGCATATTCCTCTTCTTATGAAGCGCACCGCGGAGCCTGCTCCACACTACCTTGAGCTTGTGTTGTAAAGTACGAGTGTATTTGGAGAAGCAGACTGGGGAGTTTCATTTTGTGTTGTTGTGTGTAACTATTTGGCAGACATGACAAACAAGGTCTCGCGAAGACTGCAATACAATATTTGTTCCTCCATTACGTCGCGGTGTATACAGTGAATGCATGCTGAAATTGTTGCGTGGCTACATAAAAGTTTAAGCATATGTGATGCATTGCTGCAATTGATCTGATTGGCGCGTGAGAGAGACGAGGGTGCGTGTGTGCATGCGTGTGTGTGTGTGTGTGTGAGAGTGAGAGAGAGTGTGAGAGAGAGAGAGAGAGAGAGAGAGAGAGAGAGAGAGAGAGAGAGAGAGAGAGAGAGAGAGAGAGAGAGAGAGAGAGAGAGAGAGAGGTGAAGGGGTTCACACACCGAACGCAAATTTAATTATTTGCGTGAGTAGATTACATACAAAGTCAATGCAAAGACGTGAATAGACGTGAATAGTCTTCTGCGCACGTTGAAAATTTTTAACTCGAGCGAATGTTTAAGCGTCTAATTAGACGCGCTAGACGCATATTTGACGCTCTATTCTCTTCCTTTTTAAGTATGTAATGATCCCAAACTTTAGACATTCTCTGCCGTTTATGGACATCTTTACTCTCCGCCATCGAGCCAACTAAATTCAAACTGTATCACGCGCTATAGTATATAGATCCCTGCAAGTATAGTAGGAATTTAACGAGTAACGCGATGAATCGTTTCACCCCTACACTGAAGTCATTCTTAGGAAGATGTGTTCAGAGTTTTGATGACCGGATACGGCAAAAGTTGAATATATCAACTAGCTCCGCTGGTGGGATCCGCATGGGACGCACTCAGCCTCAACCAATCGTTGCTCTGGTTGTTTGTAGCGCTATCGTATTGCAAGCAGAGGGATATTGAAAGACAAAAGTTTATCCGGCCCTCAGATTGAGTCCTGCCAATGGTGAGTTCCCAGACTAACATCTTGATGTGGGTCAGGCTTGCCAGGCTAGTAATGAAGTATTTGTACTTCGTTACTTGACACCTCTGCATACTTAAGCCTGTTTTATGCTTCTACATCGAATCGACGGGGTAGCCCCGCAGACCACTCTGCGTCGCCGCGAACCTCTCTCCGACCCCTACGCCGTAGCTCGACGTGCACCTCCAAAAAATTGTAACTACGCGTCGAGGAGACGCAGACCGCAAGGGCTGTGATTGGTCAGATGCACCGCGATGCAACGCAACCTGACGCAGAACCATTAAACGGCAACGACGCCGTAGGAGTGACGACGTAGCTACGCCGTGGAATTGACGCAGAAGCATAATGAGTAGGGGTGCGCCGATCCGATACTCAGTATCGGTATTGCTCCAATACTACCAATATTTGCTGGATCGGGTATCGCCAGACGAGACCATCCAAATCCAATCCGATGAAACTCTCTCCAAGATGAGTCAATGTTCCTATTATTATACTGTAGATCTGTAGATAAAGGTCTATGGTTTGCATAAAAGGACTTTAACGTGCTGGAGTTTTTCATGTTCCTTTCTACCGGGTGTCTGTTAGATCACAACACAACTGATCAGTGATCACAACACTGGAGTAGAGAGCGATATAATTGCTCTTCAGGCGCACATTAACTGAAATTTAAAACTGTTAAAAGGCTCAAACTAATGAATAAATAAAGAAATATATGTATATCTTACTTTTGTGCTTTGAACTTTTCAATGAGAAGTTTAGAGCGCATTATTCTGCGCACGGGATGCGCATAAGTGTGTCGTGCCTCTCTGAATTGGAGCCTTTCATATTACAATACTTTTGCGCAACGGCAGTTTATTGATAGCCTTAGTTCTGTCCAATCCATCATATGTTGCTGCTTCATTAAAAAGTTGCACTTAAAATTTTAAAATAAATGTCTTTTAATTATATAGTATATATTTTGTCTGTATTGTTTTACAAAGGAAATTAATGTTTAAGTCAAGTTTTGATGCCTTTAACAAAAGAATAATCATAGTCTCTTCCCCACAGTGAGGCATACAGATACAGTTTATTAGGTAATTTGGCACTGTTTTTTAAAATTATTTTAGTATCGGAATCGGTATCGGAGGCAAAAAAGGTGGATCGTGCCACCCCTAATAATGAGGCCTTTACACATGAACATCAATATGGGAAATACGATCGGCTAGTTCACACGCTAAGGCTAGCTTAGCATCAAAGACAATTTTAGGCTAAAAACCCAATCTTTTGAGAAGCTAAACACGGCTTTGGTAAAATTAACCAGTTTCAATTTATTTTAAAAACAACGCATCCGTAATTTACGTGTAATGGTTGCTTCTACGTGATAGATTATATTTTTAACTGTCTGGCAAGTATAAAATTAAACTAGTTATAGCTTTTTTAAAATCAATTTAAAACGGATTTGATTTACTAAATATAAAAACATCATAAAATATAGCAATAAAATAAGGTTAAATTGAATGCATTATAAACTCTAGTGCAGATAGACATCCACCGTGTCCCAGAATGCACCCCTTCACACGTCTCACCTGCACCGTGATGAGCTTCCTCTCTCTGGGTCTGCCGTCGGGCCACTCCTCCCCGAAACACAGGTGGATGTCGTAGAGTGGCGGCTCAGAAGAGGACTGACCCCGCTGGTGTGTGATGACCCCTGTGGACACACACACACACACACATGCATCACAAACACCTTCACGCTGGGAGACAAACAGGGCTCGTACAGATACTGTAAAAACAGTAAATCCAGTCCTGTGTGAGCAGAGCAGGGAGCGGATCAGTGAACAAGAGTAGCGTCATTCACACACACACAGTATTACAGCACAGTAGGGCTATTGCAAACAGAAAGAGAGAAATGTAATGTCGACATGTTTTTTAGCGGACTTTGAACTTTGCGCATGCGCGTGCGGTCTGTGTTTGTGTTTGGAGCTCCGTCGAATTGATTCATTAATCCTTGATTTTCTTCTTTACCACTCAATTATAAACAGGCACTTTCTATTTTTATATTGTGTGAACTTATCCTCGATAGTATTCCTTGTAAAAAACAATCGGATTGCTTTGATATCGCTACTTAGATCCAACTTTCCGAATCTCGGCTACTAGCCTTTAGCCCGCTAGCATTTCACGCGTGGCCTCGCGCCTATCGAGCGTCGTCTCATCTTTTACACCCGTTTCTCTGAAAGCTTCTCTGAAAGTACAGACACACGTTGATTGTGCTTAGAGCCCGCATCAACGGGGCATAAGCACATCTGCGTGCGGTCTGTGTTTGTGTTAGGAGCTCCATCGAATTGATTCATTAATCCTTGATTTTCTTCTTTACCACTCAATTGTAAACAGGCACTTTCTATTTTTATATCATGTGAACTTATCCTCGATACTATTCCTTATAAAGAAAAACAAAAAACAAAAAAAACAATCGGATTGCTTTACTGTTTACTGTTACTACTAATTTACTGTTCATCTGTTATAATGGCGAACATATCGGATGTGTGTCTAACGTTACCTCTGAGTGCAGGTGAGGACACATTCGAGCTGATTTCGGTACGATTGGAGCTGGAGTCGGTGGAGAAGCAGATTCGTGTTCTGCTGGAGAAGCAAGCCGAGCTGCGAGATCGGCGATCAGCCCTTGAAACATCACGCGCCGATGCTCACAAGTCAGTGGTTAGTAACTTTGTGACTTTGACTCCGACTTCGTCTACTCCGTGCGTTTCTCTGCCCAGGAGGACGCGATCGTCTCTGCCTTCAATCACTCCTGCACCCTGGGTCACGACACGAGCCAGGACCAGAGCAAGAACCTCTCCCCCCCTCCCGGTCTTCGAGATCTCCACCCGGAACCGCTTCTCCCCTCTTCGCGAGTCGGAACGCGACGACGCCGTGATCATCGGCACTTCCATGGTCCGCCATGTCCGTGCTACCTCGGGTAAAGGTAAGGTGCGCACTCACTGCTTTCCTGGTGCTCGTGTTCTTGATGTCGCTGCGCAGGTTCCCGAGATCCTGAACGGTGACGAGCGCGTCGGAGCTGTCGTGCTGCACGCAGGGACGAATGACATCAGGCTGCGGCAGACGGAGGTTCTGAAGAAGGACTACAGGAGCCTGATCGAGACGGTACGCAGCACATCGCCTAGAGCAACGAACGTCGTGTCTGGACCGCTTCCCACTTACCGACTTGGACAAGAAAGGTTCAGTAGATTATTTGCTTTAAATGAATGGTTAATGTCATGGTGTAATGAACAGAAACTGCTCTTTGTAAATAATTGGAATCTGTTTTGGGAGCGACCTAGGCTCTTCCGTCCTGATGGTCTGCACCCCAGCAGAGTCGGAGCGGCTGTTCTGTCGGACAACATCTCCAAGACGCTACACACCATCTGACTAGTAAGTCAAAGTCCAAATCATAGTCTTTGCTGTCCCAACTTAATTGATATAAGTACCAATGTAGAACATTATATAGAAACTGTGTCTATTCCTCGCTTAGTGAAGCCAAACAACAAATCTACTGTAAGATCTAGCAAGAATATTATTGTAATTAAACCAGAAAATCGAAATATCAGTGAACAAAAACAATTTCTAAAGCTAGGTCTTCTAAACATTAGATCGCTCACACCTAAGGCGGTTATTGTAAATGAAATGGTCACAGATAATAGTTTCGATGTTCTGTGCCTTACTGAAACCTGGCTTAAACCAAATGATTATTTCGGTCTAAATGAGTCTACTCCACCAGGATAATGTTATAAGCATGAGCCCCGTCTGATCGGTCGTGGCGGCGGTGTTGCAACAATCTATAGAGATATTCTTAATGTGACTCAGAAAACTTGTCATAGGTTTAATTCGTTTGAAGTACTTGTGCTAAATGTTACGCTCTTAGATCTAAGAAAGAAATCCTTATTATCTCTAGCCTTGGCTACCGTATATAGACCTCCAGGGCCATATGCTGATTTCCTAAAAGATTTTGCAGACTTTCTCTCAGACCTATTGGTCAATGTCGATAAAGCAATAATTATTGGCGACTTTAACATACACGTAGATAATACAAATGATGCGTTAGGGGCTGCGTTTACAGATCTATTAAACTCTTTTGGGGTGAAGCAAAACGTCAGTGGTCCCACTCATCGGCTAAATCATACACTAGATTTAATTATATCATATGGAACCGATCCAACCGATATAGATATTATACCGCAAAGTGACGATCTCACTGATCATTACATGGTAACTTGCATAATACGCACTGCTGAAATTTGTCATGTTGCACCACGTTATAGACCAGGCAGAACAATCCTTCCAACCACTATAGATAGATTCTCAAATAGCTTACCTGATCTATCTCAGCTGCTCAGTAAACCCAAACAAACAGATGAACTAGAGGAAATGACTAGCAGTATGAGCAACATTTTCTCTAGTACACTAGATATTGTTGCACCAATTAGATTAAAAAAGGTTAGAGAGAAAACTAAAACACCATGGTACAACAGTGCTACGCATGCTATCAAGAGAGAAACTCGTAACTTAGAGCGTAAATGGAAACGAACTAATTTAGAGGTCTTCAGAATCGCGTGGAAAGACAGTATGTCACGTTATAAAAGGGCTCTAAAATCAGCCAGGGCTGAGCATATCCGCAAACTAATTGAAAATAACCAAAATAATCCAAGGTTTTTATTTAACACCGTGGCTAGACTAACAAATAATCAGACATCTCCAGAGCAAAATATTCCGTTACAATATAGTAGTAATGATTTTATGAATTACTTCAATGAGAAAATAGAAAGCATCCGAAACACAATTGTAAATGTACAATCCTCTATGGTGTCTTATGACTCGGCCTCAATTATGGCCCCTCTAGAACAACTACACCGCTTTACAACTATAGGACAGGAAGAACTAAATAAACTTATCATTGCATCTAAACCAACAACATGTTTATTAGATCCAATACCCACTAAACTACTTAAAGAAGTGTTACCTGTAGTGGAAGAGCCTCTTCTCAATATTATTAACTCGTCTTTATTTTTAGGTCACGTTCCAAAAATATTCAAGCTGGCAGTAATAAAACCTCTCATTAAGAAACCGCAATTAGATCCAAATAACCTAGCAAATTACAGACCCATCTCAAATCTTCCATTTATGTCTAAAATACTAGAAAAAATTGTGTCCGCTCAATTATACTCTTTCTTGCAAGAAAATGATATCTATGAAAAATTTCAGTCAGGATTCAGACCGCATCATAGCACAGAAACTGCGCTAGTTAAAATTACAAATGATTTACTCTTAGCCTCTGACCAAGGCTGTATCTCAATACTAGTTCTACTTGATCTTAGCGCCGCGTTCGACACTATAGATCATAAAATACTCTTAGATCGACTACAAAACTACACTGGTGTTCAGGGACAGGCATTAAGCTGGTTTAGATCGTACTTATCAGACCGTTACCATTTTGTCTGTTTAAAAGGGGAAAAATCGAAGATAACATCAGTAGACTATGGAGTGCCGCAAGGATCTGTCCTAGGCCCTCTGCTATTCTCAATATATATGCTGCCACTTGGTAATATTATAAGAAAACATGGAATTAATTTTCACTGTTATGCTGATGACACTCAATTATATATCTCATCACGACCAGATGAAAACACTAACTTATCTAACTTGACAGAGTGTCTAAAAGATATAAAATGCTGGATGACGTGTAATTTCCTGCTATTAAATTCAGATAAAACGGAGGTATTACTTATTGGTCCAAAAAACTACCCACAAAATCCCTTACAATACAACTTTAATTTAGAAGGATGTCCTGTTACTCTATCCACTACAGTAAAAGACCTGGGTGTTATACTAGACCGCAACTTGACTTTCGAAAATCATATATCATATGTTACAAGAACAGCCTTTTTCCACCTTAGAAACATTGCTAAGCTACGTAACATGCTATCTGTTTCAGATGCAGAAAAGTTAGTTCATGCATTCATGACCTCGAGACTAGATTACTGTAATGCTTTATTAGCTGGTTGTCCTGCATCCTCAAACAAGCTTCAGTTAGTGCAAAATGCAGCCGCTAGAGTTCTTACTAGATCAAGAAAATATGATCATATAACACCAATTTTATCATCACTTCATTGGTTACCTATTAAGTTCCGTATTAATTACAAAGTATTACTATTGACTTATAAAGCTCTAAATGGTTTAGCTCCTGTGTATTTAACAGACCTTCTATCGCCCTACAATCCATCGCGCTCTTTAAGATCACAAAATTCGAGGCTTCTGGTCGTTCCTAGGATATCTAAGTCTACTAAAGGAGGGAGGGCGTTCTCACATTTATCTCCTAAACTCTGGAATAGCCTTCCTGATATTGTTCGAGACTCAGACTCGCTGTCCCAGTTTAAAACTAGATTAAAGACGCATCTCTTTAACCAAGCATTCACTTAATGCTTACCTTTTATACTACTTCTGAATCAGTTCGAATGCATTAATATTATGAACATCAGCTATGCTAATTATTTCCCATCTGTCTTTCTGCTGTTATCTCGGGACGCTAGTCCCGAGGTAAATAGCGTTCGTCAGCTCCAGTTTGTATCCAGCCTCTCACGGAGACTTCAGATGCCCCAACACCTGTGATGAGACGACTAAACGCCTGTGGAGATACGACTCGACGCCTGTGGAGAGACGACTAAACACCGGCGATATGTTATGCCTAAATTTATACATGATTAACTAACTGTATTTTTCTTTGTACATTTCTGAAATGCACTTTCTGTAAAGCTGCTTTGAGACAATGTGTATTGTGAAAAGCGCTATACAAATAAACTTGAATTGAATTGAATTTGCTCTTTCCGGTGAGCGTGAACGTTACAAGCGTTTGGGCCGACTGAGTAGAGCGTGCAACACACACACACAGAGGTTGCAGTCCGGAACGCGCTGCAAACATGGAGCAGAGAGTACACACACACATACACACACACGCACGCTTCGAAGTTGTGCAGCCGAGTGAATCCTGATGACTGAACATGGAGGGGCCGCGCAATTTCTCCTTCGCCCAAATGGCATTTTCAGCCGAAATTTGGATGCATGCCTAATCCCCGGTGTAGGAGTGTGTCTCACCGCTGAGGAAGGACTCCAGGCAGAAGAGCTTGACCTTGACCTGGCGCTCGATGAGGTTGGGAGCGTTGGGATTGGGCGCGCAGGGGCCGGACCAGTACACCTTACACTGGCAGAGCCGCACGGCGTAGATGTCGTGGCCGTTGACCTCCAGGATGAGCCCGCGGTCCATCACGTCCAGCAGCCGGCTGGTGAACACGCGCTGCTTGTCGTTGGGGATGTGTTCGGTGGGGGGGAAGCGCACCTGCTCCAGGCTCACCGGCCCGAACAGCTCCTCCTGGTTCACGATCGGCCCCAGGTCCCCGTAGAAGAGCCGGCAGCCCTGAGGGTTGCTCACGATCACCGGAGGAGACACCTCCTTACCGCGGTAATAGAACTGCACCTCCAGATCCGTCACTGGGACACACACACACACACACACTGCATAAGGGTGTGATTTGAGGATCAGGGTTATTGTCGTTGACTACAACTAAAACATTTCTGTTGATAGAAACAAAAATGTGTGCGTGTGTGTGAGAGCGAGTGTAACGTGTGTGTGGGTGGGTAACGTGTGACTGTGTTCCAAAGTATGTGTAACATGCGTTTGCGTGTGTGTGTGAGTGTAACGTGTGTTTGTGTAGTGTGTGTGTGAGAGAGAGAGAGAGAGAGAGAGAGAGAGAGAGAGAGAGAGAGAGAGAGAGAGAGAGAGAGAGAGAGAGAGAAAGAGAGAGAGAGAGAGAGAGAGAGAGAGAGAGAGAGAGAGAGTAACGTGTGTAAGTGTAACATGTGAGTGTAACATCTGTGTTTGTGTGACATCTGTGTGTGTGACTGTCCATAAGTGTGTTACGTGTGTGTGTGATTGTGTATGAGAGCGTGTAACACGTATGTAGGTGTAAGATTTGTGTGTGTGTGGGTGTGTGAAAGTGTAATGTGTTAGTGTAACATCTGTGTTTGTAACATCTGAGTGTGTGCAAGTGTGCGTTACAACGTGTGTGTAGTTACTGGGCAGAGAGCTGATCCAGGTCTCCGGGGTGGCGAACATGCCGTCGAAGGCCAAGGGCGTCTGGATTGAGTGAGTGTGTGTGTTGTGTGTTGTGAGTGTGTGTGTGTGTGTGTAGTTACTGGGCAGAGAGTTGATCCAGGTCTCCGGGGTGGCGAAAATGCCGTTGAAGGCTGAGGGCATCTGGAGTGTGTGTGTGTGTGTGTGTGTGTGTGTGTGTGTGTGTGTAGTTACTGGGCAGAGAGCTGATCCAGGTCTCCGGGGTGGCGAACATGCCGTCGAAGGCCGAGGGCGTCTGTATCTCCGGCTGCATCTCCACGTCCAGCGGCTCCTTCTTGGGCCACACCTCGGCGGGGGGAGGGGGGGGAGGGCAGCTGGCCGGGGTCATCGGGGACACGGAGCCGGGAGGACTCCACACCGGACTCACGCCTGCGCACGACACATCAGTCAGACACAACACACACCGCATTAAATACAGCAACTCTTAAAGCTGCAGTCTGTAAGATTGACACTAGTGGTGGGAATCGGTACTGCAGTCCAAATCAACATATCAGAGATCAGGGTTTCCCATTCGTTCATTTATTTGTGGCGGCCCGCCACAATATCAAGGCTGACCGCCACACATTGATTTTCGTTTTTTTAATTTATTTTTTACTAAGCCTATTTAAAATCGTATTTGATTGTGTAGCGCATGTCTCTTTAAATGATAATGAGCAGCTGCTCTTCAGTGAGGCGTGTTCGACACAAGACACTAAAGTGATGCCTTGGCGGACAGTAGGGCTGGGCGATATGGCCAAAAAAAAAATATCACGATATTTTTTTTTATATCAGTCGATATCGATAATTATCGATATCGATAATTATCACGATAAATGTCCAATTTTTATTTCTTTCAAGTTTAAAGGCAGATTTTTGCTCCTAAGTGAAAGTTGTAGAAACCAGAGCATTAATTGTGGTTTTAAACTAGGCCCTACTCTTTATTTTCAGAACATATCATGACAAACACTTGCCAAACAGGTGAACATTTCACAAATCTGAGGTAGAACATTCAAACATTGTAATTTTTCCTTAACAAAATAAATATCTGAATAGAAAAATATTTCTTCAGCACAGTTGGCACTGCAGTGCAGGCTGCAATATTAATATTACATGTTTTGTCTCAAAATGCATATTTGACTGTGAGTTGACAATAAATCTGCATCCTAACTCAAACTAATACTACGTTAAATGTATGTTCATTAACAAAACCAGTAACATCTGTTTTAAAAAAACATTTGGTACATTTGGTAAAATGTAATATTCTGACTGTTTTGAGTTTTATTAAAATTAACCATTGGCAGGTCATCCAGTATCATGCATTTAGATCATGATAACCACAGATAAACCCAGGCATAGCCTATAACTTAGCACCTCACTATCATGGCAATATGTAACTATGGTTGCTATGGTATTTGTATGAAAAACAGTAGTTGTCTAACAGTTAAATACATTATTAAATACTGTAATTATATTCCATTAGTCATTTATACATTGTCTTCATTAATAATATAATACAATTCAATATGTATATCCCACATTTCATGGTGCAGTTAATATTACTAGGCTAACGTTACAGTAAACCCATGGTAAATGGATTCAGTATCAATTCAGATTCTGACTGTATCGTTGCGCACAGTGTTTCTCCTGTTTGTCAGCGCTGTTTCATCTGCCTTAAAACTGAGACATTTGTGTCCTTCGCTGAACTCAAGCGCATCTCACTGGATCTCGTGAGCGAGACGATCAGAGTAAACGCGTCTGCGGTCTGCTCTAGTGAGCTCGCGCTGCGCTGCCGACTGTTTGGACTTTGAGCCGAGCAGATTAACGGTCCGTGTGGCGCGCGCGGTTCAAATGAGTTTCGTTCTGCTTTTGACGCATACACATTATCGAACATTTATCGACCTCTTGATATCGTTTTATCGAGAAAAATTATATCGCGATAATTATCGTTATCGTTTTATCGCCCAGCCCTAGCGGACAGTATACAAATATGCGAAATATGCTAATACGGCAGTGGTCGTGGGCGGAGAAGAAAATCAATACAACTTGAGTGTTTAGGCTTTTTGATGATTTTTTTCATTGTATGGTGTTGTGTCCACACACTGCAAAGACACATTTATATGCAAACGCCATATAGAAGGGAATTTAGGACGCGATGACCCCTTTAAAGCACAGGCTGTACGGAGAGTTTCAGACAGGTGTATCCCGGTACCGTGAGGTGGATATGGAGGAGGTGGTTCAGGAGTGTCGGGAATGTCGTCGTCTTCGCCATCGGTCTCATACGTGGTAACTGAACCTGAGACACCCAGAGACAAACACTTGTACTTCTTAATAATAATAATAATAATAATAATAATAATAATAATAATATGAAAGACATATTTTAGTAATAGAAGTCATAAAAAATACATTTATAAAACTATTCTGATTTTTAAAAAATATTACTTTAAAGTGTATTAAAAACAAACAATAAAGTAATATATCGTATTTTTAAAGAATCAAGAATAAAGTCATTTAAAAACAAAATATTATATTAGTCACAAAATTATTTGAAAATAATAGTCATAATATTTAAATAAATAAAGAATAAAGTAACATTTTAAAGAAAAATCAAGAAAAACATGTAAATAAAGTTGTTGTTTTTTATGAAAAATAGGTATTTACGAGTATAACTTTTTAAGAATAAAGTTTTGTGTGTGTGTTACCTGGGTTACTGATGGTCTGAGGAATATCACACACGTCGTAGATCTTCAGCGGGTTCATGGGAACCTCTTTGGTCCCGTCGTAGATGAGGTTGAACTCGCGGCTCTTGTTCAGAGCACATCTCAGCTGAGCTTTCCATTTAGCCGGATCCGGCTCGTCCACGCCTTCCTGATACTTCCCGGTCTCCACGGCCCAGGCCTGGCAAACACACACACACACACACTCTCTGTTTGGCTTAAAGTGGTTCATCGCCATTATAACTAACACTCCACGACTAACCTGGGCTGCGTTCAGCGCCGACAAAACGTTTTTTAAACAGAAACGGTGACGCGTTGAATGCACTGTTGTGATGACGCAAGAGTATGGGATGATTATAGTATCAAAATGATTAACACGTGCAAGCACACTTATCAATGAACTTGATACATGTTGCAGAAATGTTTTATCCATGCCTTTCAACTTGCGTGTGCAAAATTCAAAATTGAATGAATGTGAAGCAATTTGTACAAATAGAGACATTTTTGTGAATACAAATGTTTTCCTTTGTATTAGTGAATCATAATTTGCACATGCAACACAGAAGATGTGCATGTGTGGATCAGGTGACGCGCGTGCATTCATTGACGTCTTTTGTTTGCAGATCTCATTTGATTCATTTGGATTTTGAGACTTTCTTTTCACGGTTTTTAAGCATTTCACAACCCACACACAAACAACTACAAATGAATAGGCCTGGTGCTAATTATTAATGTGTGCACAACTACCCATCTATTTGACAAATTCACAAATGTGCGTCACTACATTTAAACTAATACAATACAACTTGTGTGTGCAAAATCCAAAATCACATGAATGTGCAGCATTTTGTACAAATAGAGACATAGTTGTTAATACAAAACCTTGATTTTGTATTAATGTAGGCCAGAATTTGTGCATGCAACAAGTACGATGTGCATTTGTGGATCAGGTGACACGCGTGCATTCATTGACTCGTTTCTGAATCGATCCTATTTGATTCATTTGGATTTTGAGACTTTCATTTCGCGGGTTTTGCCTTGCACGATCCACACACAGCTGTCTGAGAAAACCTGCTACCACTAGATGGCAGTATTCTGCTAAAACAGACAACGGCAGCATAATCAGGCGTTCTTCCGCATTTAAGACGCTTAATGAGAGTGATATTGAATCACCTAATTTAGTACACAATAATATAGGCCTACCCTATTAATAAAGCATACTTTGTAGAGGCAAACATTACATCAGATTATGAACAGCACCCATAGAAAACCATTATAAAACGCTTCACGTGCAATCGCGCGTTGCATGTTCAGGAAGGTGTATTGGCTACTGAGTTTAAATATCACCGTCTTACTGCATTGACGTTAAGCTTTTTCTTTATAATATGCTCTATGGGAGGAAAACTATATAGCTAGCCTACAGACAAGAGACTACATGAACGCAACGCACAGCGTTTCAAGTTAATACAATTTTCCTTCCCGAGCCTGTTAAAAAGAAAAGGCTTAACATGAAATTCTGCAGTTGCGTTTAATGGGAGAGCAACCGGTCCGAGAGCGCAGTGAAGTAAGTTTTAGGTTTGACATTCGCCACATTTTATAAAGGGACCCTCTGCAAATTCCACTCACAGTCAAAAAAATATAAACGTCCAGTCATTCATTCAAATGAACATCTTATTATATTATACATATACATACATTACATTATATTATAATATAAACATTATATTATAACCTTGCTTGGAAGTCTAGTGGGCAGACTGACTTAGCCTACAATTTTTTAAATTACTGTAAATTGTTTTTCTCTTCATGTTCCAAAGGTTGTAGTACGTAGTGATAAATCAGGTGAAATTTTACATTATTCACCTGTAGTAAGTCACCAAAAACCCGTGTGGTTAATTACAGTAATTTCTATATAAAATAATAATTGTTTACTGTAAATAGGCTACATGAAGGGAGGTATTGGGACAATTTCACCTGTAGTAAGCCAGTCTAGTCACTAGCAACATACTACAACCATTTTGAACATGAAAAAAACCCTTTTGGTGAATTACAGTATTTTTCTGCAGAATACAGGCTACATGAAGGGAAATATTGTCCAAATTGTACTTGTAAGTCAGTCTTACAGAAACCTTCTACGAGCTTTGGAATTTGAAAATGTCTGTTATTAAATTTTAAAAGTAATTTGAATTAAAACAAATTATACGTTTTAACCACTGATCTATCTAGAATGACTTTATATAGATCAGTGGTTTTAACGCAGTTAGTGGAATTGGCAGACGTTCCCTTGTGCATCATGACATGAGCTGTGGTTGTTAGCGTTCTCATGTAGAAATATGCAGCTACAGGCCCGCTACGCCAGTTGATTTTCAATTAATATTTCATGTCGATATACAATGGTTGCATATTGTTAAAACTCATCGTGCTATATAGTAAGACTATAGCCTATAACAGTGGCTTAAGGGTCAAGGGAAAACAAATGTAGGCCTACTGCGAAAATCGTCTTTAATATTTAAAAACAGACATTTTCAAATTTCAAAGCTTGTATACTATGTATACAATGTGTAGTCAGATAAAAATAAGCATATAATATGAACGCAACTGCGAAATTTCACCTTTTTTTAACATGAAGGCAATTTTATTAACTTGAAACGCCGTACGTTCATGTAGTCTCTTGTCTGTAGGCTATATAGTTTTCCTCCCATAGAGCATATTATAAAGAAAAAGCTTAACGTCAATGCAGTAAGACGGTGATATTAAACTCGGTAACCAATACACCTTCCTGAACATGCAACGCGCGATTGCACGTGAAGCGTTTTATAATGGTTTTCTATGGGTGTTGTTCATAATCTGATGTAATGTTTGCCTCTATAAAGTATGCTTTATTAATAGGGTAGGCCTATATTATTGTGTACTAAATTTGGTGCTTCAATATCACTCTCATTAAGCGTCTTAAATGCGGAAGAACGCCTGATTATGCTGCCGTTGTCTGTTTTAGCAGAATACTGCCATCTAGTGGTAGCAGGTTTTCTCAGACAGCTGTGTGTGGATCGTGCAAGGCAAAACCCGCGAAATGAAAGTCTCAAAATCCAAATGAATCAAATAGGATCGATTCAGAAACGAGTCAATGAATGCACGCGTGTCACCTGATCCACAAATGCACATCGTACTTGTTGCATGCACAAATTCTGGCCTACATTAATACAAAATCAAGGTTTTGTATTAACAACTATGTCTCTATTTGTACAAAATGCTGCACATTCATGTGATTTTGGATTTTGCACACACAAGTTGTATTGTATTAGTTTAAATGTAGTGACGCACATTTGTGAATTTGTCAAATAGATGGGTAGTTGTGCACACATTAATAATTAGCACCAGGCCTATTCATTTGTAGTTGTTTGTGTGTGGGTTGTGAAATGCTTAAAAACCGCGAAAAGAAAGTCTCAAAATCCAAATGAATCAAATGAGATCTGCAAACAAAAGACGTCAATGAATGCACGCGCGTCACCTGATCCACACATGCACATCTTCTGTGTTGCATGTGCAAATTATGATACACTAATACAAAGGAAAACATTTGTATTCACAAAAATGTCTCTATTTGTACAAATTGCTTCACATTCATTCAATTTTGAATTTTGCACACGCAAGTTGAAAGGCATGGATAAAACATTTCTGCAACATGTATCAAGTTCATTGATAAGTGTGCTTGCACGTGTTAATCATTTTGATACTATAATCATCCCATACAAGAGGTGCAACTACGGCAGCTGAGAAGGCTTTTTGTGTTCTTTGTGAAGAATTTTCGGACCCTGATGATGTCGGTATAAATATGTTTAATAGGGGTGTCACGATTTCGATTTTAAATCGAAATCGATCGAAATTAAGTCACAATCTCGATAATCGAATTCAAAAATGGAATCGTCGATACTGCCACGCCCCCATGTCACGTCCAGTCGGTTTGCAAAGCGGAAAAAAAACAGCGTTGAAGTGCTGCGAGTCCTCTACCTCAGTTACAGCCAGTCAAAAGATAGCATGGCTACTGCAGATGCAGGAGACCCATCGACAGGACTTCTGACCTCCTCTTTCACTAAAGTCGCCGGTGTGGGACAGTGGGAGTATTTCTGATTTCCAGTGAGTTATGTTGACAACGTTCACATTCGCGTTCAAAGTTCGCGCTTAAAAAAAGCCACAGTTTGCAAGCTCTGCTACTGTATGTGCGTCAGTGCGTGAACCATTCTTCCACTTTATAAATTAAAACTTTAAATTGACAAAAACAGCAGACTCAGAACAGTATAAATCTTTATACAATAAATCTAGCATGTCACAAATAACTTGATTCTCCACCTCCACGAATGAGACAAGTGTCGTTCATTTCCGCACCGAGTCTATTTTTTCTGCACGCGCCGAGTTAAAGCGACAGCGCACAGTTCGTGGTCAAAATGAACATGACACGAAAATGTTGTAATTTCATCATAAATGCATTTAATTAAATTCTACATTAAATATTAATATTTTTCACAGTCATGTTTGTACTTTAAGACCGAGGTAAAGCAAGGAAAACATACATGTATCTGTTAAACCTTGTTTGTTTTGTTATGAACTTGAATGTCATCTTCTGTGAATAAGACTGCAGTTACAAAAGAGAAACTACATGGCAGGTTATTTTGCTTAAGTTTCTAATTGACTGAATATATAAGTTATTGTAACATTATTTTGTTAATAAATGTTTTAAATTTGACAATGTAGTGTGGTACATTGCGAACAAAGGTCATATATTATATTACATAAAAGTCTAGTCTAAAAATGGCATCGCAAACTGTGCTTAAAAAAAATACATGTAAAAATCGAGAATCGAATCGAACCGTGACCTTAGAATCGAAAATAAAATCGAATCGAGGATTTGGAGAATCGTGACACCCTTAATGTTTAATACTACAAAATATGCCCGATGTTAAAGTTACTGCACTCGCCGCCCAGAACACAAGAGAACATCCCAATCGAGTGAAGGGATTTGTGGAAACTGAAATGGAAGCACATCTTACCTAATAAAGACTAAAACACATCTATTTAGCCTCACATACTGACTTTATTTGTTGTTCATACTGTTTTATTAATAACCTGTGTTTTCTTTCTCATTTTTAGGAAAAGCACTTTACATGCATTGTTTATTTTTATACCAAATGTCATACACTTGCAATGAAGCTAAAAATATAAAAAACTACAATTATTATGTTGATATCCTATATTTTTTACAATAATACTTACGACAAACATGTCTTCTAATATCCTCAGTTGTTGCGTATCGAACACATTTGTAAATTACTTCCATTGTGTGAGTTTACTTTAATACCGCGTGCTGTATATATACATGTTGCTGCTGATTGGACTGCAGTTCTGAACACACCCACAAAACAAGAGAAAACGCATCTCAAACCCTGTTGCATGTTTCCAGGAAACATGACCTTCAACCCGGAAACCGTAGCAAAACGTTGCGCACCGTTGTGATCTTGAACGTGCCCCAGGTGCGGGTCAGGTGAGAGGATGCAAACCGAACATGGACCAATCAGCTGTGAGCAGAGTGTCACATGTCTGATGCGATAAACTCACTACACGTTTCTACTCCAAATTAAAGGTCACTACACACCAAATTATTTTAAGACAAAATCGTCTGGCTTTTAATAATGCTTATTTAGAATAATAATTTTGTATGATTATACCCTTAATCGATCACACGCACAATTTTAGTTGATCAACTATTATTATGCAGTTTAAATGAATAAATATTAGGGATGGCCCGATACCATTTTTTTCAAACCGTTACGAGTACGAGTATTTACATTTGTGTACTTGCCGATACCGAGTACCGATACCGATATTTCTACCGCAAAAGTAACTATTGGCTCCCAGAAAAGAAGACAGAAGAATATTTCAGAACACAGGTTAGAAGACTGTTTTTATTTTCTTCTCTGCTTGTTTTAACAAGGCTAAAAATAAATAAAAATGAGTAAAATAATAAATGTAGTAACACACAAACCACTGTTAATTTAACATAAAAGCAAGCAGCTACTGTGTGCATGGTCTGGCATGACTGAATGTGCGCTCCCTTAATAATTCCTAAAAAGCTGACATCAGTTCATCGCGATCTCACACATCTCTGCCAGCATACAGAATTCAGCTCTGAACAAAAAGTCAGTTTTGAGCGGTGTGGGGAGACTATCGTAAATGTTTCTGATTGGCCATTGCGTTCAAGAAATCAACACATATGTCTGTGATTGGCTACATTGCTCAATGCCGGAAACATATTAGAAATAGAAACTCTGGCCTGTAAATCGTTTCTATGAATAAAAATCTATTAGTTTTTATGTTTTATTCATAGATATTTCTAGTTTGTGGGAGTTCCGCGAATCGTTTTACTCTCCCGCACACACAGAGTGAGTGCATTACCGCGCCCCGGCCATCAAATCTATGATGCATCTTCAGATGTTTAATTAGATTGCTGGTGTTAAACGACTTTCTTTCCCTCCTCTCGACACCTTAGCTGAACATAACTTACAGTCTACCTCGCTGTGGTCATCATCCCTTATCTTGAAATGAGCCCAAACCGCCGACATACTCTCCTATGACTCAGTTCACCTCGACAAAGCACTCGCGGCGGCCAGTTTCATTTCGCAAAATGTATGTGGTTTCGGCAAATTTTTATGAGTACGAATACGAGTATATGAGGACAGTATCAGCCCGATCCCCGATGCCAGTATCGGTAACCGGCCATCCCTAATAAATAGTGCTCCATTTATTAATCTCCAGCACCACTAACTCCGGCTCTGTTTCGCTCGTAAGCTGATATTAGTATTCAAACATTCTCTATGATAAAAAATGTTTGTAAAAATATTTTAATAACGGTTTTGGATGTTATAGAATTCTAATGATGGTGTTCAAATACATAACATTAGACTAACGTTAGCCAGCTTATACAGTATCATGATTCAGTACGCTAGTTCGTATTTATTTGAGATACATTGTTTTTTTTTAATCGAGCGGCAGAAAAATAATCTTTATTTTTATCGTCCAATTAGTCGTTAGATTAGTCGACTAATCGATAAAATAATCGCCCAACTAATCGTTTAGTTAATAATCGTTTACCCCAGCCCTACTAATAAATATAGAAAGGTAATATAAATACGCTTTAGAATCAATAGATGCAGCTATAAAATGACTACATGTGAACTTACATGTTCAATTCTCTCTATACCTTTAACAACTGTATAAACTAACTTCACGCAAGACTTTTTATTTAGTTGTCCTCTTTCATAGACAGATATTTTCTTCTTGCTGTGTAAATGTGCAGTTTCACTCTTTCTCAGCATGTGATTGGCTGTTCGCTACTGATGTCACACCTAAACTCAGGATAAAGAGTTGACAAAGTTGATGATCAGCATCATGGTACCAACAAAGCCTGGATTGGATTGGTTTAGTTTTGTCAACTTGACACTAATCCTGTAACCCAGAGATTGTTCAACTACCATCACGGAACAGGCCCCCGGTCCCGGTCCGGATCGAGATCTCTGCCGTACTCGGGCCTCGGGATCCCCGACACTCACCTTAAAGATGGTGTTTTCCTCCTCCTGTTGGGGTGTGTGACGCGTGGCGTGTTTCTCACCTTAAAGATGGCGTGTTTCTCACCTTAAAGATAGTGCTTTCCTCCTCCTGTTGGGGTGTGTGACGCGTGGCGTGTTTCCATGGGATCTGGAAGCGTTTGGCCTCGCGGTCGAGCCACACCAGACCGGGAAACGTCCCGTTCTCCACCTGAGACACCAGCCAGGGCTTGAGCCGGACCCGGCGCGGGTGAGACGACATCTGGAACACACACATCAATGATCAAACCGACTCATATCCTGCAGAATAAACACCGCCGGCTAATTAAACACAGGAACCATTTTCAATTGCTTCAGTTCATCCATTTAGTCTGGAATTTTCATTCATTTTCATGTTTATTGTATGTGACTTTTAAATAGTTTTTAAAAGTTTTATAAACTGAATATAATATATAACAGTTCATACAGTAAATTGAATAACAATAATAATAATAAAAACATTATTATTACTAGCAGCAGCAGCCTAAACAGCATTTTAATTGATGTTTCATTGAAACTGATTGAATATTTAATTTGACTGAAAACACAGGCCAGATAAAGCTCATTTAATAATTACACTTTATTATGATCCTTCATCCTGCGATTTATTAATATAATAATCTATATTTATTCATATAATCAGAAATGAGCGTCAGATAAACCGATAAGCCGGTGACTTTGATATTCGATGCTAAATCACGAAAACTTTTGTCGCTGATCAAAACACGGAATGTAAGATATTTGAGCGCATTATATTGTTTGAATAAGAGTAAAAAGCCTGTAAATATGAAATATAAAAGTGATATAAATATACTAATGAGTCTCACCTGAGGGTTTCAGGAAGCGTCAAACAGGAAAAAAAAAACCGACCCTGCGGCCTTTACCGCCAAACCGAGCCGGTTTATGAATTAACGTGGTTAAAGTCCGAGAGTATCGGTCATACACCGGATAATGCGCACACACACTCGCCGTGAGTCCGTGTGAAACTGTGTGAAGCGCGTTTCATGTGTGTTTGAATCTCAGCTCGGGAGTTTCACCGTCAGCCGAAACTCAGGTAGAGCGGTGACGTCACGCGCACTTCTGTGACTCGCGCGCGCACACACACACGGGCGCGCGCACACATGAATGAAAAACACACACACACACACACACACACTCAGGCCTACAGTTATATCCTAGTGGGAATCATCATTTACATTCACTGTTCTTGATAAATCATTATTAGGTTTATTAAGATTTTACTCAGTTAAAAAGTCAATAATGGTAAAGTAGGCTATATTTTTTTATGAACAATACAAGTAGGCCTAGCACAAGCTGGTGTTGTGTGAGGGTATAGGGTTAGGATTAGGTGTAGGTCGGGTAATCGGGACTCAAACTCGGGCCGCTCAGTCAAAATAAGGTGTTAGAGCGCTCACACAAGAATTGTTTTGAAATAGTGAATAGAAATGATCAGATTTGGGGTAAAAAAAAAAATATGATTTCTCATATTTTCCAGATCCCACATTCCATACGGCTCATCTGTATGGACAGTATAGTCCCCAAAATATATTCATCCACTTAAACATAGACCTTGACCCGACTGAATTCAGTGTGTAAGAGCAGCGGTGTGAAGCTCAGTTCCTGGAGAGTTTAAACACACTTGATCCAGTGAATAAAGGGACGCTTCTCATTCGTTATTTGTGCATCCTCGTTCCCTTTCCTTGCGTCCTAACTCCACTCCCTCAGGAAGAGGGAAAAGCACACTGTCCCGATGGCACACTTCACACACACTTTCAGCATTATTAAAGTCTCATGGACTTAACGGATGGCACACGGCAGGCATTGTAAGTCCACAAGACTGTAAGTGCATGTGAAGTGTGTTATGGGACAGGACCAGCAGCATTACGGCATGAAAGTGTGGGAAAGTAGGAAGACCGCGAGTGTGTATGGTGTTATTTGGGACAGGGCCTGTATCCTCACTCATGACTTATCAGGAAAGCTTCCTTAGTCCTCCTAGGGCATATCGGGAGTGACCATAGATTTACCTCATATCTTTCTGATAGAAGTTTTAATGTCTATATTGATGATTCCCACTCTGTATCATCACCCCTGTTTGTGGTGTTCCACAGGGATCAGTGTTGGGCCCAATATTGTTTATTTTATACTTGTTGCCTCTGGGTCAGATCATTAGTGATTTTAACATTTCTTATCACTTCTACGCAGATGACATTCAGCTTCATTTTACTTTCCGGCAAAATGAGTCATCCAAACTTACAAAGCTCTTAAACTGTATAGACACCATAAACAGCTGGATGGCTGAAAGTTTTCTGCAGCTGAATCCAGATACGACGGAGGTTTTAATTGTAGCGCCAGACAGCGCTATTCCTCTGATTATGCAGAACATTGGACCTTTGTCATCTGCGGTCCAGACTAGTTTAAGAACCTTGGGGTGACATTTGATAAATCCCTATCCTTTGAAACCCACATCAAATCGCTGACCAAATCCTGTTTTTTCCACTTACGTAATTTAAGTAAATTGAGGTCTGTGGTCTCTCACTCAGAACTGGAGATGCTCATTCATGCCTTCATTTCCTCCCGTATTGATTATTGTAACTCACTTTTCTCTTCACTCAACAAATCTGTTCTTCATCGACTGCAATCCATTCAAAATTCAGCTGCTAGGTTACTTACTCGTTCAAATAGGCGCACCCATATCACCCCGATACTCTGCTCCCTTCACTGGCTCCCTGTAACTTACAGCATCCAATTCAAAATACTAACCATAACCTATAGGGCCTTACATGGCCAGGCCTCTGCTTATATTGCTGACATAATTCATTTCCATACCCCTCTCCGGTCTCTCAGATCTAATAATCAAAATCTGCTATCTACGCCACGCACTCGTTTAAAGACATGTGGGGATAGAGCCTTTGCCGCTATTGCACCCAGATTATGGGATGCTTTGCCAACCAGTATTAGGTTTGCTAAGAATGTGGACAGTTTTAGGGGACAAGTGAAGACTCATTTGTTCAGGTTAGCTTTTGGGTAATCTCTCTACTTTATTTATTGATAATTTTATCTGATTTATTTTATTTTTTATCCATTTTTGTCTATTGTAAAGCGCTTTGTGACTTAGTCTGTGAAAGGCGCTGTATAAATACATTTTACTTACTTTTTTTACTTACTTACTCCTTTCTTGTCTCCTCCTTATTATTATAGAAATGCAAGAACCCAAACCTGTGTCGGGGGTGACAATTAAATTACAGGAAAATATAATTGAAATGACGCAGTGAGACGCAGTGTTAACAGTGTTGACGCCCTTAACGCAGTGTTAAGGGCTTTGGAGTTGCTTGATGTAAATGAGATGACCAAAAAAAAAACAAAAAAAAAGCATACTTGCATAACAAAGAAAAACTGATTGTGATGAGAATGTGCGTATAAATATACAAACACAGACTTGTGCGATTATTCCCAGAGGAGACGAGAAACAGATTTAGCTTTAGCTTTACTGAAGGAACACAGAGACTCAATATCAGGAACATTTATTTTAAATAGAGCTTCACAGGATAAACAAACATGATGTCATTTGTAAGATACATTGTTTACCTTATTGGTTATATTCATAAATATTTAGACAACAGTCACACTTTCTTCCATGGAGTGTGGACAAACACAGTGTGTGATATAACTGTAATTCTCCTGTGCCGACCAGAAGAGTTGATAAAAAATAAATATTCTCAATCATGGACGGATGAGCTGATGAAGAAGAAGAAGAAGACTGGGTTCTTAGTCTTCGAGAAGAGTTATTGCACCATAATCCATTACAACAGCAAACTGGTGGAGTGACACATCTGTAATACATGCTATATTATATTATATTATATTATATTATATTGTATTATATTATATTATATTATATTATATTATATTATATTATATTATATTATATTATATCTGCTCAGAAACTCTGGATAGGAATATAAGTGTCCATCACCATTGATCAATTGACCAAAATAATTTTATTATTGACCCAATCTGGGAAAAAGTAGAGCAGTAAGACTTATTTTTATAAAGAATATCACAATTATTCAAATTAAAATATATAACAGATGCCAAGCCAAAAACACTTTCATGAAAATGTGATAATTTAAGGCGCAATTTAGTGATGTTAGTTTAACAATTAGAAATGGAGAATTCACACCTTAGAGCACATTAGGAAGAATAGGGTAATTTATCCTGAAAGTATTGTTCAGGGAAGTCAAAGATTAGTTTATGAATAACCACAGCCTCTCATGCTTCTGCACATTATCCCGGATATTAAAGAGAGAGTCATTCTTGAGATGTTTCTCAGTAAATCTCTTGAATTTCCTTCAACTGCTCAAAGTTCATCTGAGTTTATCATCTCTACACCAGGATAGGTCACGCGTGACTGAACTGGAATATCCTAAAGAGAGAGAAATAGGTTTTAACACATTTATCAAGATTTACATTTAAAACTGAAGATTTAGAGAAAAATTCGATGTGTTGGATGGCAATCGGTATCTGTGATTCATCTTTTAAAAACAGGGTTGTGTCGTCAGCTTGACTATCAGTATTTGTTTTTTGGCAATAGTAAAACCCTGTAGACGAGTACTGGGAAGAAAAGAGGAAAGAAGTTAAAGGGATAGTCCACCCAAAAATGTAAATTCTGTCAGTAATTACTCTCCCTTATCTTCGGAACACAAATGAAGATATTTGTGATTACATCTGTGAGCTGGGTCACTCCTCCATAGGCTTCTAAGGGATTGAAACCTGACAGCCCAGAAAAGTTATTAAAGAAATCGTTAAAATAGTCAAGTGACTACAGTGGCTCAATCTTAAGTTTATCAAGCTACGAGAATATTTTTTAAGTGCAAAATATATTCTCGTCGCTTGATAAACTTAAGATTGAGCCACTAGTCACTTGACTATTTTAACGATTTCTTTAATAACTTTTCTGGGCTGTCAGGTTTCAATCCCTTAGAAGCCTATGGAGGAGTGACCCAGCTCTCAGAATATGTTTAATCACATTCACAAATATATTAATTTGTGTTCCGAAGATGAACAACATGAGTGAGAGTAATTACTGACAGAATTTACATTTTTGGGTGAACTATCCCTTTAAGAAATAAATAAGGGGATACAGGGCAAACCTGAACAAATCTACGGTGACCGGGAGGTGACATGTTCGGTTCACTTATTTTTGTCGTGGCCACAACATATAAACTCGTGGGAATGTGATAATATCTTGTGGGAACGTCATATTAAGTCGTGGGAACGTGATATTAAGTGGTAGCCACGAGATCATTTTGTTGAGGGAACGATATATTTTTCTCGTGGCCATGACTTCATATTTTGAGAGAACGACATCTATTGTTGTGGCCACGAGTTATGTTGAGGAAGCCACAGCGTCCAATACTGTAACCGTACCATAGCATAGACTGGGCTACAGCAGAGATGGAGATGACAGAAGAAATAACATTTTACTTTAAATTAGGAATGTCATGAATATATAGTGCGGTCTTTGGCATTAGACCGACAAATAGATGTCGTTCTCTCAAAATATAAAGTCGTGGCCACGAGAAAAATATATCGTTCCCTCAACATATGATCTCGAGGCTACGACTTTGCATCGCGTGGCCACGACATAATTATGTCGTTACCTCAACAAATTGATCTTGTGGCCACGACTTAATATCACGTTCCCACGACTTAATATGAGGTTCCCACGAGATATTATCACGTTCCCACGAGTTTATATGTTGTGGCCACGACAAAAATAAGTGAATCGAACATGTCACCTCCCGGTCACCGTACAAATCCTTTTGAAAAATAAAGCTGAAATATCTGATTTAAGTAACAGTTGGGATTATTGTAAAGAGTTTTTATAAATATGCAGAACTTTTTGAGAGATAGAAAAATAAACAGAGTAAAGCTTTGCAAAAATCTACAAAGAGAATAAAACTGTCATCATTAACCAACTCTCTAGTCTAATAAATCTAAAACAAGTCGGGTATTGTTTGCTATAGCCTATGTCTTTTTGTCTAAAATCCGGATTGAGTCTCATCAACAACAGAACTCAGAACACACTTAAAGGATTAGTTCACTTTTAAAAACTTTTAAAAACTTTTGCTGATAATTTACTCACCCCCATGTCATCCAAGATGTCCATGTCTTTCTTTCTTCAGTCAAAAAGAAATTAAGGTTTTTGATGAAACATTCTAGGATTTTTCTCCATATAATGTTTTTTACTGGGTTTCAGTGCAGCTTCAAATGGCTTTAAACGACACCAGACGATGAATAAGGGTCTTTTCTTGCGAAGCGATCGAGATGGTCCTCACTGCAGAACATGAAATCCACGGGGAGGAGTCGGATCTAGATCCAACTCCTCCCACCTTACATACCTAAACCTACCCAGCTCCACCCCCTTATCCCTAAGCCCACCCCTAAACCTAGCCAGCCCCACCCCCTGATCCCTAAACCCACCCCTAAACCTACCCAACCCCACCCCTTAATCTGGATCCGACTCCGCCCCCCGGATCTCGTGTACTGCAATGAGGTGCTACTGGAGATATCACTCATTTCTAAAATAAATAAAAAAAGTTTAAGTTTTATGCCTTGCTCTGTTCTGTAATACGCGGTCGTGACTCTCCCGTTCGAACTCGTTCATCAAAATGAACGAATCTTTTTTCGAGTCATTTCGTTCATTCAACAAACAACATTAGGGGGGGGGGGGGGGGTTGACGACCACTATTCAACACGGAATCAGTAATATAAACATTACAATGACTCCAAAGCTGTCCGGTTAAGGTAAAAAAAAAGTTACTTAGTTCACCTTTAAGTTTTTTGCCCCAAAGACAGGCTAATATCTTATAGGCCTAATCATTATTAGAAAGACAAACAGGCCTAAATGAGGAAGCATTCATTTGAGTATTGAGAAGCACTCAAGATCTTCAGTATAATGTTGGATTATTCAACATTACAGCGCCACCCTCTGGCTGAATAACGCAAGGACACTAAACCTCTTAAAAAAGTTTTCCGTGACTAGAATCTGAAACTTAAACTCTATGTCATTAATAATAGGATATGGTATATATGTGTTTCTATATGCTTTTTCTATTGATCGGAGTTAAAGAGGGAAGCGCATATTCCGGATGCCATTTCATTTCTGGTTTATATAAAGGCGTGACACAGATGAGTCTCATCTTTCAGTGTTTCTTTCGGTTTGATTTCAGTGTGCTGGTGTTGAAATGACGTCGAGGTCAGGTAAGAATCAAAATAAGGCACAAATATAGTCTATGCAGCAACGTTTCCTCAATGATTTGTGCAGTGTTTATTAAATATTAGCTAACAATAAACAATTGTATACTTCGTTTAGTTATTTCACGCTCTTATGGTAGAGTGGGGTAAAACGCCCCCCACCCGTTTTTCCCAAAATAACCACTAGAATGAATCAAGATACATTTTTACTATTGCTATGCACTACGTTGACAACGGGGATATACAAATCTCCATGGAGAAGCTGACACCAGTGACGTATTTGAAGAGAAGAGGATTACGTGGAAAGTGCTATAACTTTCAGATATTAGTAAACAAGTGTTTAATAGAATATTGTTCACAGTGATATCACAGTAATGTATGATAGATGAATAGTGAAGTCTGTAGTTTGAGAGCATATGTTATTTATAAGGAATATAATTATATATTTTAAAATAAACACATTTTTAAAAAAACATAGCTTGTGGGGTAAAACGCCCCTATGATGAGGGGTAAAACGCCCCCTATAGGCCTACTGAGGGGTAAAACGCCCCTCAAGGGACATAGTTTCTCTTTATCAAAATTACTAAAGTAACATATTTCTGTTCATCAAAGTCTTTATTTTACACTTTAATGCAGTATAACTAGGCGGTTAAAATCAAAATATTTGAACAAAACATGAAAAAATTACCTCAAGTGAGCATTAGCTAGCTTGGTGGATGCAATGATGGAAGGTGGTTAGGTGACCCAATGATAAAACATAGTGACATTTAATGCATTTATTGAATATATTTCACTATAAATATAATAATTTATGTTTAATATTTATTTAGGGTTTTCTGTTTTTCTTGATGATAGTGGTGAACAAATACTACATCAATTATCAACCCCATATAAGCCTAATGTAGAAATCAAAATATTAAAATGTTAGAAATTTGGCTATTTTGTACATTCCTGAAATAAATATTAATAGGTATATATACATGTTGTTTTATTACTTGCCTTTTACTTTTAGAGATTAAAAACTATGTTCATTTTGCTGTTGATCTATGAAGCAAAATGGGGTGTGTTTCATCGTTAGCCAACTACGGTCGCAAGTTCCGTCGTTACCAATAGAGTTCAATGGAAATTGCGTCCAACTTGCGACCATAGTTGGCTAACGATGCTTTCGGGAAACGCACCCCTGGTTGGTAAGAAAGGGGGCATTTTACCCCACCTTGGGGAGCGTTTTACCCCACCGCTGGGGCAAAACGCCCCCTTTGTACAAACATATTTTCAGTCAAAAATAATAATAATTATGAAGGTTGAGCAATTTTAATATTTGGTGAATAACTCCTGCCATTGACACTCAAAACTGGGATGGCAATTCTAGTCACATTTATGTTTTGTTTCACAGTAATGTCACATTTTCCTTAAGGGGGCGTTTTCCCCCACTACCCCTATTTATGTTCAAAAGTGGCATTTAAAACCAGGAAGAAGAATAACCAACTTATATAAAAGGCTACATAGCCTACACATCAGTTCTGTTATCTATGCCAATGTTATTCGTTTTGCATTTTAAAAACCAAAGCTAGACATTTAAATGTAACTAAGCTTATAGTGACGCAAACGTAACACAATCTTAAAGCATGTTGAGATTGATCAGATGTGTAGAGTAAAATAATGCAAATATAGCTATAGCCTACGCCAAAATAAAGCAGTCAAGACTTTTTACTCCATAAATCTACACAAGTGCAGATTGAGGAGCTTGCAGTGCACTAGTGTTACTTCTCCCTGAGCACGTGATGACTGAAGTTCACTGGAGAAAATGCGTTTTAGACTGTAAAAAAGATTTGTGAATATACATTTCGGAGGCTTGTGTAACGTGAGGGTTTGGTATATGGTGATAGTTCACTCTTTATGATAATAAACAGCAGAATGGAGACAGAAGACTTTCTCAAGCGGCACTTTTTACTGAATACCGTCACAACAACAACACTTCCTTCAACAGCCTTTCACGTGACTTCAATACCCAATCAGAAGCAAGAGCTTAGACTGAGATAAACGTGAGTGAATCAGAGAGGCAAATTCAGCAGAATATCCTTACTGTCTTAAATATGTAAACACATAAATAAGTAAATAATTAACTGACTAAACATTGTAAATATACTAAATCTGCGTCTCATATTGACGCCAAAGGGTGCCATGTGCGTTTGATGTAGACGAAATGGCAAAAGCGCCAGTATATGATGCCTTGGGATGAGAACGGGCTGGTATTATATATATATATATATATATATATATATATATATATATATATATATATATATATATATATATATATATATATATATATATATATATATATATATATGGTGGCTTAAGCCCCTGATTATTGATAAAAGCAAAGCCAAAGATTGGCTCACGTTATGATGTATAAGTCTGTTTACAGCATTCATTGAATAAAGAACAATGGTAGAATATAGCCTATATTTTTTTTAACTAGGCCTACAGGAAACATGGTTGAATTTGTGTAAAAATGGTGAGTAGTGGTCTGTTTGGGAACTCTTTATCATTTAATTGGTGATAAAATAAAACATTTTTATGATTGTGTTAAGCGTGTAATTGTTGATTAATTAAAGATCTCTCTCTCTCTCTCTCTTGCTCTCTCGCTCTCTCTATCTATCTCTCTCTCTCTCTTTCTCTCTCTCTCTCTCTCTCTCTCTGATCTTATTTTCAGCAGCATGTAGTCCAGACTTTGATCGTCCTAACAGTAAGTGAATTAAATCCATGGCAGTGATATTAAGACGTGTCAACATTTAGGCCTATGTGTCACTTTAATGAAACATTATGGGTAAAGGCCCGTTCACACCAATGACGTTAAAGATTGTTAAAAAGATAAAAGATAAAAATTGTTCTCAATATTAAAGAATAGCAGAGTTTAACACCACAGCTATAACTATAATGGCACAGAGAAACAATATCGCTGGAATCACTTTCAGGGGTTAGGGGCTGGGTGGAGAGACGATTGTGATTTGCAAGAGAGGAATGCTCTCTGACCACGCAACGCAAGGTCTCTCGCTCGCTCTACGCGGTTTGGAGCACAATCTCTGTCTCGCATGCACGCTCGCTCTAGATTACGGGAGATTTTTAACTAATTTCCCGTATAACTAGTCGATCACGAGTGGCTCAACAGGTAGTTCTGTATATAAACTCATCTTTCAGGCATTTGACCGACCGGGTTGACACTTCAGCGTGAGAAATCGGGGGTGTGGCGTGTGAAACCAATCAAATGCGTGTCTCTCACGGCCAATGCGTGAGAGTTTGCAGCTATGTGATCTAATGCTAAACATTCTGAGAAGCGCTTCAGCCAGACTGGGTTTAAACATTATCAGCTGGAGACCCAGGATTGGTTTGAAGATGAGAAACATACCAAGCACTATGTTCTCTCTCCATTCAGATAAATCAGGTGCCAGTGGTGTGAGCGCATGAGTTTTCTTCAGCTTTGTGTTTGAAGAATGTCTTGGTGATGGCAAGTTTAAACTCTGTGCATAGTGTGAGGAAATGCTCACCATTAGAGTTCATGAAGTATGGCGAAGTCTTGCCAGTATGATTTTCTTTTTCTGTGAGATTTCATAGTTTTTTGAAGGAGTGCTAGCAATATCTATTAAGGATTCACTGGGTTTTGCTAGTTGCCAGTGAGCCCCTCTCTTCTGCTAAGTTCACCCACCTGGCAAGGAGAATCCAAGACGAGAGAGAGCAGCTTAGCAGTCTAACAGTGTCTGACCAAAAGTTTAGGCAAAGGCAACGCCCCATCCAAAAGCCCTCACTGGCTGACGACACACCTGGATTTTCTGTTAGGGTTGACTCCCTTAGCCTTTGTCTTTACAAGGACGTGAGTGCAAGGCGGCAGGGTGCCGGCTTGGTATATGGACGCAAGACCCTAGGTGCATGTGCCCTTAAAGACAGGTGTTGTGTCGTACCTAACCGTACCATGCAGAGGAAAAGCGCCAAAGCGTGCCGTACCGAACCGTGCCGTACCGAACCGTACCATGCAGAGGAAAAGCGCCAAAGCGTGCCGTACCGTACCCTGTCAACCTGTCACAAATATGTCATAACAGGTCTAATTATCAAACTTAAAGCATTTCGCTGTGTAATAACCCTTAATGACATCTTTATAACTAGTACAATGTGTTCCACTTTACTTGAGGACAGGTAATATTCATGACACAGTTATAATGGTGTCATGACGGCCAAAGTTGTGACAGGTTGACAGGTTATGATTTCTCGGTTAATGTCAAGTTGTCATAATCAAGACATTTTTGTCTTTGTTAATGTCAAGTTGTCATAACAAAGACATTTTAAACAATGTCAACTTTGCATTAAAAGTGTCATAATTTACCGAATGACACTTAATGACAACAGTCATAAACATTCATAAAGACTCCTTCATGTTCATGGCAGGTGTTATGTCATGTTTATGACAGTGTCATGTCAGTCTTATGCACACCCCTTCAAATAAAGTGTTACCCAGTTGTGTTTATATTCTAGGCTTCTTTTATCTGCACATAGTATGCTATATTAGGTGTGTTTGCTATATCAGAGTTTGGTCTTTTAATATCACCATCTTCTTACGTTAACCATTTTTCATGTTGAGTGTTTGAGAATGTCCCATTATGATGACATTGTCGTGTCTTTTTTTCAAGAAATTAAATAATTGTTTTGGAAATTGGGCCAACTGAACCAGTTATAGTGTGTTAGCAATAGAGGAAAAACTGTAATCAAGTTCATGGATAATTGTGCTTGGATTTTTTTTATCATTTTGAGTCTAAATTCATCCCATAGTCCTGTGGCTGTCAGAAACTAAAGCTGCTGCTCTCTGTATGTTTTCCGTCGTCTCTGGGCACATTCATTATTGCGCCAGCTTATTTTGTCTATTAGATCGAAAATTGGAAAAAGCACTTAGATTTTACCCATCAATAGACCCTCCCCTTGAAGAAATCAGGTCATACAGTAAGTGTTTGGACAAAAGAGACAGATTAAAACACCAGGTGTAAACGTGAATGTGTCTACCTTGTCTAACGCATCTTAACCTGTAAACAGATCCAAAGATGCATTATGTCTATTTTTAAAGATGAAATCAGATGCCAGACTATCTCAACCGAACTTCATAGTTTTGAGCTACAAATGTTTCAAATAATGTTTACAAATCCTGTGCTGGTGGCTCTTGTATATCGTCCTCCAAAACCAAATAAGGACTTTGCGAATGAATTTTCTGATTTTGTGAGTAACCTGATTACACAATTCGACAGTTTTTTAATTATTGGGGATTTTAATGTACATGTGTGCTGTGGGCAGAATGTGGTCTCCAACGAGTTTGTAAATATGAGTGACTCTTACGATTTGACAAAGTGGGTCAAAGGACCAACTCATAAGTTGGGCCATACATTAGATCTAGTTTTGTCTTTTAACTTACACATTCAGGACATTATGATTGATGAAGTAGTGTTTTCGGACCATAAACCAGTGTTCTTCAATGTATGTTCTTATAAGAATGTAGAAAAGTCACTGCCAGAAAAAATATGGTCTCGGAAATTCAATTCCTCTACTAATGCTGAATTCTCTATTCTGTATAAAGATTATGGTGAATCTATTTTATCTGAAACATCTTTGACGAACTTAAGTGTTGATGAGTTTTTGGAACGGTTTACCTCAGTTTGTGTAGATATTTTGGACAATGTTGCTACTCTTAATGCTAAAAGGGGTAATATTAAACATTTTCAATGGGATAATAAACTTAGGCAACATGCTCGACAAGCTGAGAGGAGGTGGAAAAAACATAAATTGCAGGTCCACTACGAGATTTTTAGAGAATCGCTACAATCATTTCAGAAGGCCTCTAGAGATGCTAAACATAATTATTGCTCAGATGTTATCACTCAACATGTAAGTCCTGCCATAACACCGAGACTGTGTTGGTCAAAGTGCTAAATGACATCTTTGTTTCGCTTGATAATGGTGAAAGTGTTATTTTAATTTTGCTTGACCTTAGTGCAGCGTTTGATATGGTGGACCATGAGATTTTAATCAATCGCTTAGAATATTGGGTTGGCCTAAAAGGTAATGTTCTCAAATGGTTTAAATCTTATCTTACTGACAGATTTTTTTCTGTTAGCTTTGGGGACTGTGATTCTTTGAGATTACCTCTTCCCTGGGGAGTCCCACAAGGATCGATTCTTGCCCCAATTCTTTTTTCTCTCTATATGCTACCATTGGGGACAATCTTTCAGAAACATAATGTGTCATGCTGATGATACGCAGATTTATCTGCCCGTGAGATAATTAAATTCAAATTCACTTGATACTTTATTAGCATGCTTACATGATGTTAAGGGGTGGATGGCTGCAAACTTTTTGAAGCTTAATGAAAATAAAACTGATGCAATCGTGTTTGGCCCTAAAAAACATGACGTGCTGCAGTGCTTGAATACAACTTCTTTGAATGGTTTTATTAAAACTAGTGTAAAAAATTTGGGATTTGTTCTGGATAGTGATCTAAAGCTGGAGAGGCAAATTAGTTCTGTGGTGCGATCCTGTTTTCTTAGCCTATTTTAGATTTTGAGAAAGCCATTACGTCCATTGTCTTTTCGAAAATGGATTATTGTAATTCCCTTTTTTACGGTGTTGATGCCGTAGCAATTGTGCGTTTACAGAAAATCCAAAATGCTGCAGCTAAAATGATAAAGTCGGCAAAGAAATATGATTCTGTGACTCCATTATTAATTTCACTAAAGTGGCTGTCAGTAAGATGTATAATTACTTATAAGATCCTCATACTAGTTTTTAAGACCCTGCACAATTTAGCTCCAGTGTATTTATCCAGCCTGGTGCAAACGTACACCCCTTCTAGATCCTTGAGATCTGAAAATAAACAGCTGCTTCGAATTACCAGGACTAAATATAAACATAGGGGTGAAAGAGCATTTTCTGGAGCAGGTCCAAAACTATGGAATGACCTCCCTCAGTCGATTAGATCTGCCAAAACACTATCCATGTTCAAAGCTATGGTAAAACAACATCTTTTAAACTCTAATGGAGAATTATTTTAACTGGGTTATTGTCTATGTGTCTATGTTTTTATGTGATATGCTTATTTATTATATTGTTTCTGTGTTTTTTGTCTATTCTGTTATTGTGAAGCACTTTGGGCAACGCTAGTTGTATTAAATTGTGCTATATAAATTAATAAATTAATAAACAAACAAATACAGCAATTTACAGTATGAATTATGATTACATGGTAGAGCCTGCCACATTACTGTAACTCACCCATATAAAGGCCTAAGTATACTTCTAAGAGGTACCCTTATTTGTACAACTCTAGCATGAAAAAATACTTTAAATTTTAATAATTAAATATTTATGATAAATATAATATAATTTATAATATTTACATTGGGTTATAACTCATGGCGAGAGATTGCTCAAACGCTCGCAAGCGTCGAACGCCTGTGTCCACATACGAGTCAAATTAAGTATACTTTGCAAAGCTGTGTGTTCACTTGCGTACATGTAAAAAAACGAAGTACTCTTTCTGCTTTGAAGGTCAAGTACTGTATTGATTCAGTCATATGGCACAGTGAGGATATTTACTGTATCGGCAGCAAACTGCTCTAGCTCAAAACCTTGTTTTGAAAACCTAAAAATCTAGTTTCATAACTTCATCACACCTTTTGATTACAGAACAGATATGGCGCTTTTCCACCACACAGTACCAGCGCGACTCGACTCGGCTCGCCTTTGTTTGGTTTTCCGCTGTGTAAAAGTTCTACCTGTTCCTGCTTTCGGACACTTTTTTCGTACCACCTCGGGCGAGGTTCTGAGCGAGCTGAGGCGATACTAAAATGTGACGTGAAAACAATGCAGACAGCTGATTGGTCAGAGAGAATCGTCACTATTCACTGCGTCATCGTTGCACACGCCAGACGGAGTATCCTGAATAATCCCACTATTTTTAAATACTTTGGCCAGAGAGTGCATGATTTGCACCAATTACTACTATTAAAACAGCATACACTCGATTTCCTCCATTGTCCTGTGTGTGTGTGTGTGTGTGTGTGTGTGTGTGTGTGTGTGTGTGTGTGTGTGTGTGGGTAGCGGGTGTGTGTCGCGTAGAAGATTATGTCACGTCAGTTTCTTGTGGCGTCGCTATGACGACCAGGTACTATTCTGGTACTATCCAGCCAGAGATTCACGTCTGCCACGTCCAGCCAGTGCTTCACGTCAGCCACGTCCAGCCAGAGCTTCACGTCAGCCACGTCCAGCCAGAGCTTCAGGGGAGTAGGGCCCTGGATGGACTATGAAGGCCGCACCCCCATGGCCGCCCGAAGGGTGTTCTCCGCCATGGCCGGCCGAAGGGTCCTCTCCGCCATGGCCGCCCGAAGGGTCCTCTCCGCCATGGCCGCCCGAAGGGTCTTCTCCGCCATGGCCGCCCTAGGGGTCTTCACCGCCGAGGCCGCCCGAGGGGTCTTCACCGCCGAGCCCGCCGAGGGGTCTTCACCGCCGAGCCCGCCGAGGGGTCTTCACCGCCGAGCCCGCCGAGGGGTCTTCACCGCCGAGGCCGCCCGAGGGGTCTTCACCGTCGTGGCCGCCCGAGGGGTCTTCACCGTCGTGGCCGCCCGAGGGGTCTTCACCGTCGTGGCCGCCCGAGGGGTCTTCACCGCCCAGGCCGCCGCCTGTGCTTCCTGCTCCGCCCTGGTCGCTCACGAGCCAGGTCCACCCATGCTCCTTGGCCCAGGCTCGCCATCCCTGTGTTCTGTTCCTGGTCCCAGTGCGAGCCTGGCCCTCCATCCCTCCCCCAAGACCGCCTCCACTCACCACCCTCCTGAACTTGTGTTTTTTTTTTTTTTTTTGATGGGCGTCGGGAGCCGCCCATAGAATGGGGGCTATGTCACGGTTTGGGTTTTGTTTTTTTGTTCCTGGTTCTTGTCTGTCATGTGATCCCCTGTTCTAGTCATGTGATCTTGCCTTGTGTTCCCCTGTCTGTTGTGTCATGCTGTCATTGGTTGATTGTTTAAATGTTCACAGGTGTCCCTTGTCTCGTTGTTAGTCCAGTATGTATTTAAGCCCTGTGTCTTGTTCAGTCTTTGTGAGTTCTTAATGTTGTAGTGTTGTATGTTGGCTGTCCTGAATCTGGTTATGTATTTGTTAGTTTCTAGATTATTTAAATAAAACCCCCTGCTTGCACCAATTACTACTATTAAAACAGCATACACTCGATTTCCTCCATTGTCCTGTGTGTGTGTGTGTGTGTGTGTGTGTGTGTGTGGGTAGCGGGTGTGTGTCGCGTAGAAGATTATGTCACGTCAGTTTCTTGTGGCGTCGCTATGACGACCAGGTACTATTCTGGTACTATCCAGCCAGAGATTCACGTCTGCCACGTCCAGCCAGTGCTTCACGTCAGCCACGTCCAGCCAGAGCTTCACGTCAGCCACGTCCAGCCAGAGCTTCAGGGGAGTAGGGCCCTGGATGGACTATGAAGGCCGCACCCCCATGGCCGCCCGAAGGGTGTTCTCCGCCATGGCCGGCCGAAGGGTCCTCTCCGCCATGGCCGCCCGAAGGGTCCTCTCCGCCATGGCCGTCCGAAGGGTCTTCTCCGCCATGGCCGCCCGAGGGGTCTTCACCGCCGAGGCCGCCCGAGGGGTCTTCACCGCCGAGCCCGCCGAGGGGTCTTCACCGCTGAGCCCGCCGAGGGGTCTTCACCGCCGAGCCCGCCGAGGGGTCTTCACCGCCGAGCCCGCCGAGGGGTCTTTACCGCCGAGGCCGCCCGAGGGGTCTTCACCGTCGTGGCCGCCCGAGGGGTCTTCACCGTCGTGGCCGCCCGAGGGGTCTTCACCGTCGTGGCCGCCCGAGGGGTCTTCACCGCCCAGGCCGCCGCCTGTGCTTCCTGCTGTCATGCTGTCATTGGTTGATTGTTTAAATGTTCACAGGTGTCCCTTGTCTCGTTGTTAGTCCAGTATGTATTTAAGCCCTGTGTCTTGTTCAGTCTTTGTGAGTTCTTAATGTTGTAGTGTTGTATGTTGGCTGTCCTGAATCTGGTTATGTATTTGTTAGTTTCTAGATTATTTAAATAAAACCCCCTGCTGCACTTGGATCCTACTTTTTGCCTCTGCTTCAGCCGCATCGTAACAATTAGCATAAGCATTCATCCAATAATCGATAATGAGTGCTATTAATATAAATAAAAAAAACGCGGACTTCAGAGATTTTTCAGAATAGTTCAGATTCAGAAGATAAAAACAGACGTAATGTTCTCTCGTAACCTGTTATTGGTCAGTAAACTTTGGTGGCTTATGCCCCTGTTAATAAAAGCACCTGAACTTTTTGAAGATTGGCTCACGTTATGATGTATAAGTCTGTTTACAGCATTCATTGAATAAAGAATAAGGGTAGAATATAGCCTATATGTTTTAAACTAGGCCTACAGGAAACATGGTTGATTTTATGTAAACATGGTGTGTAAATAGTGGATTGTTTGGGAACCCTTTATCATTTAACTGGTGTGATAAAGTAATACATTTTTGAATGATTGTGATTTGTTATGAAGCGTGTAATTGTTGATTGATTAAAGATCTCTCTCTCTCTGTGTGTGTGTGTGATTTCATTTTCAGCAGCAGGCAGAAGTAGTCCAGACTTTGATCGTCCTGACAGTAAGTGAATTAAATCACTGGCAGTGATATTAAGATGTGTCAACTTGAAACATTTAGGCCTATGTGTCTCTTTAATGAAACATTATGGGTAAAGGCCCGTTCACACCAATGACGATAAAGATTGTTAAAAAGATAAAGATAACAATTGTTTTTAATATTAAAGAATATCAGAGGTCACACCACAGCTTTAACTATAATGGCACAGAGAAACAATATCGCTGGAATCACTTTCAGAACAATTTTTTCCAGCTGATGAACGATAAAAATATTGTCAGCCAATCAGAATCTATCCTGCTGTCACGAGCTCGAGCATTTAAAGCGGCAAACAAACACACGCTTACAATAAACAGAACAATATGGTCCGCTGGTGTGGACGCTAATATAGTTATCTTTATAGATATAGCAATTTCCTATACGGATAATCAAATGCAATTAATTATTTTTACATAAATGATTTATCTTAGATTATAACCTCCACTATGTTCAAAGTGAGTGTGTGTGTGTGATATGCAATTTGGGAATATAGATAGAGAACAAGGCAGACGAAACAGTGACTGTATAACATCAGATTAATCAGTGTTTACAGCTGGTATTAAGAAGCGTTTCGGGCGATCGGTTGAGCTTGTCCACTTCCAGATGTAGTCTAAAAGTCATTAGACTGGATTGCTTTCGTAGTGTAGACGCTCATGTGGTCGATTGTGTTCAAACAGACACAAAACACCGTCTACTCTCCGTCTACTGATCTAATGCTAAACATTCTGAGAAGCGCTTCAGCCAGACTGGGTTTAAACTTTATCAGCTGGAGACCCAGGTTTGGTTTGAAGATGAGAAACGTACCAAGCACAATGTTCTCTCTCCATTCGGATAAATCAGGTGCCAGTGGTGTGAGCGCATGAGTTCTTGTGCGCAGCTTTGTGTTTGAAGAATGTATTGGTGGTGGCAAGTTTAAACACTGTGCATAGTGTGAGGAAAAGCTCACCATCAGAGTTGACGAAGTATGGGGAAGTATGATTGCCAGTATGATTTTCTTTTTCTGTGAGATTTCATAGTTTTTTGAAGGAGTGCTAGCAATATCTGTCAAGGATTCACTGGGTTTTGCTAGTTGCCAGTGAGCCCCTCTCTTCTGCTAAGTTCGCCCACCTGGCAAGGAGAATCCAAGATGAGAGAGAGCAGCTTAGCAGTCTAACAGTGTCTGACCAGAAGTTTAGGCAAAGGCAACGCCCCATCCAAATCCCCCCACAGGCTGACGACACACCTGGATTTTCTGTTAGGGTTGACTCCCTTAGCCTTTGTCTTTACAGGGACGTGCCAGCTTGGTAGATGGACACAAGACCCTAGGTGCATGTGCCCTTAAAGACAGGTGTTGTGTTTGTCCTGCCAGGGTGTCTACCCACCCTCCCACTCCCTATCCGGGCCAGTGAGTTCACCAGATTAGTCGCCGGTGGCTCGACCATGGAACAGATGGTACTGGTTTACATGTTACCAGTAACAAGCTTCCAACAGGCCTGACCTGACCTAATAATACCTTATGGTGCTTTTCCACTGCATGGTACGGCTCGGTACGGCTCGGTACGGCTCACTACGGTTCGGCTTGCTTGCTTTTCCACTGCGTGGTACGACTCAGCGCGGCACGGCTCGCTTTAGTTCGGTTTGCTTTTCCACTGCAGTACCGAACCGTACCATGCAGAGGAAAAGCGCCAAAGCGTGCCGAACCGAACCGTGCCGTACCGAGCCGTGCCGTACCGAACCGTACCATGCAGAGGAAAACCGGCAAAGCGTGCCGTACCGAACCGTGCCGTACCAAACCGTACCATGCAGAGAAAAAGCGACAAAGCGTGCCGTACCGAACTGTGCCGTACCAAACCGTACCATGCAGAGGAAAATCGGCAAAGCGTGCCGTACCGAACCGTGCCGTACCAAACCGTGCCATGCAGAGGAAAAGCGGCAAAGCGTGCCGTACCGAACCGTGCCGTACCAAACCGTACCATGCAGAGGAAAAGCGGCAAAGCGTGCCGTACCGAACCGTGCCATGCAGAGGAAAAGCGGCAAAGCGTGCCGTACCGAACCGTACCATGCAGAGGAAAAGCAGCAAAGCTTGCCATACCGAACCGTGCCGTACCGAACCGTACCATGCAGAGGAAAAGCGGCAAAGCGTGCCGTACCGAACCGTACCATGCAGAGGAAAAGCGGCAAAGCGTGCCGTACCGAACCGTGCCGTACCGAACCGTGCCGTACCGAACCGTACCATGCAGAGGAAAAGCAGCAAAGCGTGCCGTACCGAACCATACCATGCAGAGAAAAAAAGGGCCAAAGCGTGCCGTACCGAACCGTGCCGTACCAAACCGTACCATGCAGAGGAAAAGCGGCAAAGCGTGCCGTACCGAACCGTACCATGCAGTGGAAAAGCGGCAAAGCGTGCCGTACCGAACCGTGCCGTACCGAACCGTGCCGTACCGAACCGTACCATGCAGAGGAAAAGCGGCAAAGCGTGCCATACCGAACCATACCATGCAGAGGAAAAGGGCCAAAGCGTGCCGTACCGAACCGTGCCATGCAGAGGAAAAGCGGCAAAGCGTGCCGTACCGAACCGTACCATGCAGTGGAAAAGCGCCATTAGTAGTATGTGCAAAAAAGAAGATGAGCCCAGAATATGAACGCAACACTTGAAGTTTTACGTTAAGCCTTTTCCTCTAATAGAAACCCTTTATAAAGAAAATGCTTAATGTGAAATTTCGCAGTTGTGTTCATATTCTAGGCTTCTTTTATCTGCACATAATATGCTATATTAGGTGAGTACAGCAGAGTTTGGTCTTTTAATATCACCATCTTCTTACGTTAACCATTTTTCATGTTGAGTGTTTGAGAATGTCCAATTACGATGCCATTGTCGTGTCTTTTTTTCAAGAAATTAAATAATTGTTTAGAAAATTGGGCCAACTGAACCAGTTATAGTGTGTTAGCAATAGAGGAAAAACTGTAATCAAGTTCATGGATAATTGTGCTTGGATTTTTTTATCATTTTGAGTCTAAATTCATCCCATAGTCCTGTGGCTGTCAGAAACTAAATCTGCTGCTCTCTGTATGTTTTCCGTCGTCTCCGGGCACATTCATTATTGCGCCAGCTTATTTTGTCTATTAGATCGAAAGATTGGAAAAAGCACTTAGATTTTACCCATCAATAGACCCTCCGCTTGAAGAAATTAGGGCATACAGTAAGTGTTTGGACAAAAGAGACGGATTAAAACACCAGGTGTAAACGTGAATGTGTCTACCTTGTCTAACGCATCTTAAGTTGTAAACAGAGCCAGAGATGCATCAGAAGAAGGCAGACAGACGGCATTCAAATTCTTTCATTCTCAACGATTTTATTATGAACAATAAGTTGGACTTCCTTTTTCTGTCGGAAACTTGGCTAAAGGTAGGAGATCTCACTCCGATGGCTGAACTTTTACTACTGGGTTACTGGTTACTGGGTTAGTGGGGGCCTTATGTCTATTTTTAAAGATGAAATCAGATGTTGGACTATCTCAACCGAACTTCATAGTTTTGAGCTACAAATGTTTCAAATAATGTATACAAATCCTGTGCTGGTGGCTCTTGTATATCGTCCTCCAAAACCAAATAAGGACTTTGTGAATGAATTTTCTGATTTTGTGAGTAACCTGATTACACAATTCGACAGTTTTTTAATTATTGGGGATTTTAATGTACATGTGTGCTGTGGGCAGGATGTGGTCTCCAACGAGTTTGTAAATATGAGTGACTCTTACGATTTGACACAGTGGGTCAAAGGACCAACTCATAAGTTGGGCCATAAATTAGATCTAGTTTTGTCTTTTAACTTACACATTCAGGACATTATGATTGACGAAGTAGTGTTTTCGGACCATAAACCAGTGTTCTTCAATGTATGTTCTTATAAGAATGTAGAAAAGTCACTGCCAGAAAAAATATGGTCTCGGAAATTCAATTCCTCTACTAATGCTGAATTCTCTATTCTGTATAAAGATTATGGTGAATCTATTTTATCTGAAACATCTTTGACGAACTTAAGTGTTGATGAGTTTTTGGAACGGTTTACCTCAGTTTGTGTAGATATTTTAGATAATGTTGCTCCTCTTAGAGCAAAAAGGGGTAATATTAAACATCTGCCATGGGATAATGAACCCCTAAGGGCACTTAGACAACATGCTCGACAAGCTGAGAGGAGGTGGAAAAAACATAAATTGCAGGTCCACTACAAGATTTTTGGAGAATCGCTACAATCATTTCAGAAGGCCTCTAGAGATGCTAAACACAAGTATTACTTAGATGTTATCACTCAACATGTGAATGAACCTAAAATTTTATTTGAGAACATAAATTCAGTTATTAATCCTAGGCAAACTAGGTATCCAGATCCTTCAATCTTAAACTGTGAAGTTTTTTTTTTTTTATTTTTTAATGATAAAATTGCTGGTATACACTCTACAATACAAAACGTACAGATGACTCCGATTTTTGACCTGGCTGTGCCTTGTAGCACAGAATGGAGTGAATTCCATCTTAGTAACCTTCCAGCTTTGGTGGATATTGTTGTACATCTCAAGCCTTCTTCATCTAAAGATGATGTTGTGTCACCTCGTTTTTTTAAGGAGATTTTTGCTAGTGTAGGGACCACTGTGCTGAACCTTATTAACAAGTCCCTTAGTCAGGGCACTTGTCCAGCTGATTTTAAGTATGCTACAGTTCATTATGGATGCAGTTCCATTATTAAAGAGGCCTAATTTGGCAATAGAGGATCCTAATAATTTTAGACCGATCTCAAATCTGCCTTTTCTAGCCAAGGTTTTAGAAAACGTGATATTCAAGCAGCTACAAGCACACATCACGGCAAATTCAATTAGTGAGCCCTTCCAGTCGGGCTTTAAGTCCTGCCATAGCACCGAGCCTGTGTTGGTCAAAGTGCTAAATGACATCTTTGTTTCGCTTGATAATGGTGAAAGTGTTATTTTAATTTTGCTTGACCTTAGTGCAGCGTTTGATATGGTGGACTGTTACGAACCTCCAGTGGAAAGTCCAGGGAAGAAGGAGGTCGGTGACAATAATAACACCATTTCGGGTTGAAGGAACAAAGGATACCGATTTATCAACAAGTATGGCGTTTATTTACAACATTAAATAACCAAAAAAAAAAACAACAGATACAAAAAGGTAAGTATCAACAAGGTACAACAGAAAACAACTACAAACAATAGTATTTACCACCCTCTCTCCACCGAGAGAGTAAACCCCAGCACGAGGGTCAGTCCTGATACACACTACTGCACGGACCCCACTAACGCCACTGCAGTATCACCCAGCTCTGGTAAGCTGTCTGTATAGAGACGTCTGTTCTCCACACACTCCTGCATCAGTTTGCCTGTTCTCTTCCCTTTGTAACAGCTCCCGCTCTCCTGCTGATTGCCAACAGGTGTGCACACTAGCTGATTGCCAATTGGAGACAGGTGTGCCCACAGGACCTGCAGAAGACAGACAAACAGCAGTACACCTGAACACACACACACACACACATACACACACACGTAACACTCCCCCCCCATAAAATCAAACTAGGGGTTTGACTAAGGATAAGGTCACAATTCACTATCACTTGAGACAGAACAAAACAAAAAACAAAAACTCCCACCTAATCACAGACATCTCCCATTCCCCCAGCGGATGAATAAGGAAACTTCTCACCCGCGAGACAATGCGTCGGCTATCACGTTGTCAGCTCCCTTCTTATGACGGATCTCCAAGTTGTAACCCTGCACCAACAGAGCCCACCTCATCAGGCGTTGGTTGTGGTTATACATTTGGGACAGGAAAACCAAAGGGTTATGATCTGTAAATACAACAACTGGAGAGGGGTTATAACCAACATAGACTTCAAAATGCTGCAAAGCAAGCAGCATTGCGAGGGTTTCTTTCTCTATAGTGGAGTAATTGAGCTGGTGTTTCTTAAACTTGACAGAGAAGTAGCTAACCGGATGACAGACATCTCCTTCTCCATCCTGCAACAGTACAGCACCAGCGCCGGTGGCACTCGCGTCCACCTCGAGCTTAAAGGGAAGAGAGAAGTTTGGCGCAGCCAGGACAGGGGCACAACAGAGAACAGATTTCACTGCTTCAAAAGCATGTTGACATTCGTCCGTCCACAAAAATGGGACAGTGGGACTACACAAACTAGTCAGGGGGGCGACAACTACTGAGAAGTTTTTGCAAAAACACCTGTAATACCCAGCCATACCAAGGAAACGACGGAGCTCACGTCTAGTTGTGGGGGCTGGGTAGGCTAGTACAGCAGTAACCTTGGCATCAACAGGGCAGACCTGGCCATGGCCCACCTGCTTACCCAAGTACGTCACGGTGGCCTTTCCAAACTTGCACTTCGCTAAGTTCAGTGTCAGTAACGCTGCCGCTAACCTCTGGAACACCTCGGCCAAAATTGACATGTGACTAGTCCAGTCGTCTGTGTACACTACTACGTCATCTAGGTAGACATTACAGTTTGGGACAGTCCCTAATACTATATGCATCATGCGCTGAAATGTTGCAGGCGCATTTCTCAGTCCAAAGGCCATAACCGTATACTGCATGAAGTGGTCAGGGGTAACAAATGCAGAGATATCAGATGCCCGAGGGATTAATGGAACCTGCCAGTACCCCTTCAGCAGGTATAACTTTGTGATGTATTCCGCGGGACCAATACTATCAATGCAGTCCTCCATCCTGGGCAAAGGGAACGAGTCTGGGACTGTTACTGCGTTTACCTTACGAAAGTCTGTACAGAAACGTAGCGTACCGTCAGACTTAGGGGTAAGTAAACATGGGGAACTCCATGGGCTACAGCTGGGCCTGGCTAACCCATTGCGTATTAAGTAATCAACTTCATCTTTCATAATATCTCTCTTAGCCAGCGGACAACGATAGGCATGCTGCTTTATTGGGGCAGCTGTCCCAATGTTGATATCATGATGCAGTACAGTGGTCTGGGACGGCACATCGCTAAACAGAGAGAGATGAGAAGTTATTAACAACATAACATCATCACGTTGAGCTGGGGAGAGGTAAGATAAATGTGCCTCTAGGTCGGACAAGAGCTCCGAATTGGGCAACCTACCACCCTGATGACCTTCACCAAGCCCTGCTAAACCATCGTCAGGTTCCGCCCCGTCACAAACCAAGGAAGCAATGGTGTTGCCTGGAGCAGCAGTCTCCGGAGTTTCTTCCTGCTTCACCTGAGCCGCTTCTCTGGAATGATAGGGCTTCAACATATTAACGTGACACAGGCGTTTCTTTCTTTTACGGTCAGGTGTATGAATGATGTAATCAGTTTCCGACACTTTGTTTTCCACCACATAGGGTCCTGAAAAACGAGCAGTAAGGGCAGCGCCGAGCACAGGCAGTAAAACCAACACTTGTTCACCTGGTTTAAATTGCCGTTCAACTGTTTTTCTGTCGAACCGCTGCTTCATGCCTTCTTGTGACCGAGCTAGAGCCCTCTTTGCCAGGGAGGTGGCACGCTGCAACCGCTCCCTGTTTTGGGATACAAAATCCAATACATTAACCTTCGGCAAGGAGCTAGACACCAACTGCTCCTTAAACACCTTAAGTGGTCCCCGTACGCTATGTCCGAACATAAGTTCAGTCGGACTGAACCCCAAAGACTCTTGCTTAGCATTGCGAACAGCAAAAAGCACGTACGGCACACCTTCATCCCAGTTTCTTTCTGTATCATAGCAAAATTTCTTTAACGTGGACTTAAGCGTCTGGTGCCAGCGCTCAAGCGCACCCTGTGATTCAGGGTGATACGCGCTAGACACGGAATGTGAAATTCCCAGCGCTTGCAACGTCTGACGGAAGGTCTTGGAGAGGAAATTGGTACCTTGATCGGTTTGTACAACTTTTGGCAACCCAAAAGTAGTAAAGAATTTAGTTAGAGCTTTCGTGATAGTGGGAGCGGTGATGTTCCTTAATGGCACAGCCTCAGGAAAACGGGTGGACACGCACATCACAGTCAGTAAAAACTGATTCCCTGACTTTGTCCTAGGCAAGGGACCAACACAATCCACAATAACATGCTCGAATGGTTCACCAAGAGCTATTTTTATGTGATATGCTTATTTATTATATTGTTTCTGTGTTTTTTGTTTATTCTTTTATTGTGAAGCACTTTGGGCAACACCAGTTGTATTAAATTGTTCTATATAAATTAATAAACAAACAAACAAATACAGCAATTTACAGTATGAATTATGATTACATGGTAGAGACTGCCACAATACTGTACCCATATAAAGGCCTAAGTATACTTCTAAGAGGTACCCTTATTTGTACAACTCTAGGATGAAAAAATACTTTAAATATTAATAATTAAATATTTATGATAATATAATATATAATATAATTTTATAATATTTACATTGGGTTATAACTCATGGCGAGAGATTGCTCAAACGCTCGCAAGCGTCGAACGCCTGTGTACACATACGAGTCAAATTAAGTATACTTTGCAAACCTGTGTGTTCACTTGCGTACATGTAAAAAAACGAAGTACACTTTCTGCTTTGAAGGTCAAGTACTGTATTGATTCAGTCATATGGCACAGTGAGAACATTTACTGTATCGGCAGCAAACTGCTCTAGCTCAAAACCTTGTTTTGAAAACCTAAAAATCTAGTTTCATAACTTCATCACACCTTTTGATTACAGAACAGATATGGCGCTTTTCCACCACACAGTACCAGCGCGACTCGACTCGCCTTTGTTTGGTTTTCCGCTGTGTAAAAGTTGTACCTGTACCTGCTTTCGGGTACTTTTTTCGTATCACCTCGGGCGAGGTTCTGAGCGAGCTGAGGCGATACTAAAATGTGACGTGAAAACACTGCCGACTGCTGATTGGTCAGAGAGAATCGTCACTATTCACTGCGTCATCGTTGCACACGCCAGACGGAGTATCCTGAATAATCCCACTATTTTTAAATAGTTTGGCCAGAGAGTGCATGATATACCAATTACTACTATTTAAACAGCATACACTCGATTTCCTCCATTGTCCTGTGTGTGTGTGTGTGTGGGTAGCGGGTGTGTGTCGCTTAGAAGATTGTCACGGCAGTTTCCTGTGGCGTCGCTATGGCGACCAGGTACTATTGTGGAGGTACTATCTGTAATGGAGCGAAAAGCGAGGCGAGTCGAGCGGAAGCGTTTCAGCCTCCTCGTGTGAAGACCGACTCGGGTAAAGACCATCGACTCTACCTGTGCGACTCCACCGAGCAACGACATCAGCTAAGCACTTAAGTATCTACATCTCCCTTTCCTTTCCTACTTTTATCCTATTTCCCTTAAACAACATGTGCTTTCAATACATTCCAGTTGTCTCTCGACAACGCTCACTCATCACGCACAGAAGGCAGCGCAATACTGCCAATCTGCGTCCTATTCTCTTATCCTCACACTCACCTCTCACTCTTTCTATGGGTCTATGGAACTGCCAATCAGCAGTCAATAAAGCTGACTTCATTCCTGCCTTTGCATCTCATTCTACTCTTAATATCTTGGGCTTGACTGAGACCTGGATCCGTCCAGAAGACTCAGCAACCCCTGCTGCTCTCTCTAACAACTACTCTTTCTCTCACACCCCTCGCCAGTCGGGGAGGGCCGGGGCACTGGTCTTCTCATTACTAACAATTGGAAATACTCAACTCTCTCTTCTCTATGCAATAACACCTCATTTGAATATCATGCTATTACACTTACAACTCCCACTAAGATCCATATTGTAGTTATTTATCGCCCCCCAGGTCAACTGGGAAGCTTTGTAGAAGAGCTAGATGTGCTGCTGTCCTCTTTCCCTGAGGATGGCACTCCACTGGTAGTCTTTGGTGATTTCAACATTCATCTAGAGAAGCCGTATGCTACAGACTTCATCTCTCTCCTAGCCTCTTTCGATCTCAAACGGCTCATCACCACAGGTACTCACAAGTCAGGCAACCAACTGGACCTGGTTTACACACGCAACTGTATCAGAGACAACATTTTGGTGAAACCTCTCCACGTTTCAGATCATTTCCTCATTACTTTCAATCTACAACTCACTATCCACACTCCACCAACTCCCCTACCAGTTACTTTCAGACGAAACCTCCGCTCACTCTCTCCTTCCCATCTTTCCTCTGCTGTGCCATCTTCTCTTCCCTCATCCTCAAAATTCTCATCTCTGGATGTGAATACCGCAACGGATACTTTATGCTCCACTTTAACTTCTTCTTTAGACATTATCTGCCCTCTCTCCTCCAGGCCAGCACGCGCCACTCCCTCTAACCCCTGGGCCCGATTTTTCAAAAGTAATCCACTAGGATTTTGGATAACGGATTGGATCAAATCTTGAAAATGGGTTTTTCAAAAGAAAAAACGGATTACATAATCGGATTAGATCACGTAATCCAATCTTGGTTTTGATCAGGATCAAACCTTTAGTTTGGGTTTTTCAGAACTTTTTTGTAGGATTTGGAGCACTTTGATCCAAAAAATCTGGATTAAACTATCAGAAGGGTGGATTCAGCATGGATTTCATGCCCAAAATGTAATGAAAACTTTAAAAATGGATCAAATAATACTATATTTGGATCATGCAGTATCTTACAAGATATCCTATTTATTCATAAGGTTTTAATTTTATTTGTTCATCCATTAGGCTACAGTGATTAGGTAGGCTTTAACATATTCAGCCTATCAGTATAGGCCTACAGCAAAGAAGAGTTTGGCCTCGGTACAGCCTATCTTTCTTTTATAAATATAATAAAACTAAAGACTTTTTGGAGATATGAAGGATGCATTACTACTCTATAGGTACTCAAGATTAACATGAGATTGAGTGAAACTGAGTGTTTCACCCCCCCTTTAAGTCTTTTTTTTTAATTCAATACATCTATATTTGAAACTTGTTATAAATATCCTCAATGTACAGTGTTTGTGTTGTAGGTCTCAGATGAGTGGACTGCTGGAAGAGAATGGGGTGGAGTTTTTCTAGTTTTTAGTTTTTTTAAATGTGTGTTTTCATTTCAAATAAAAAAAAACTTATATTGACCCCACACTGGCTATTCTACTTGTTGCTCTTTACATTTCTATAGTTCTACATTGTGATTTCCTATCCTGTTTGAGCACTGGATATCAAGATTTGGTGATCCTGAAAAGTTCCTATCCGGATCAGATTGGTCCAATCCGATGTTGCTATGAAAAACCGGCTCAAAAGCTAGCTGGATTATGTGATCACGGATCGCAAGCAAGGTCACAGAAGCCCTGCGGATCGCAAAAGCTGCTTCCAAATCATCAGTTCTCAATCTCCTGGACCTGTCTGCTGCCTTCGACACTGAATCATTATCCTTCTGTCCACCCTCTCCTCACTGGGCATCACTGGAACCACCCTCCACTGGTTTGAGTCCTATCTCACAGGTAGGTCCTTCAGGGTCGCATGGAGAGGTGAGGTATCCAAAGCACATCAGCTGACTACAGGGGTTCCCCAGGGTTCAGTGCTTGGACCGCTCCTCTTCTCCATTTACATCACATCACTGGGACCCATCATACAGGCACATGGTTTCTCTTACCATTGCTATGCCGATGACACTCAGCTCTACCTCTCATTTCAACCAGATGATCCCAAAGTAGCTGCTCGAATCTCAAACTGTCTGGCTGACATCTCGGCATGGATGAAGGAACATCACCTGCAGCTCAACCTGACAAAGACTGAGCTTCTCGTCCTCCCTGCTAATCTGTCTCCACAGCACGACTTCACTATCCAGCTAGATTCTTCCTCAATCACCCCATCAAGGTCAGTCAGAAATCTTGGAGTAATCTTTGATGACCAGCTGACCTTTACAGACCACATTACAAAGACAGCTCGATCATGCAGGTTTGCTATGCACAACATCAGGAAGATCAGGCCTTTCCTAACTGAGCATGCAACACAGCTTCTCGTCCAGGCCCTGGTCATTTCTAGGCTTGATTACTGCAATGCTCTTCTGGCTGGACTTCCATCGTGTGCAACTAAACCTCTACAAATGATCCAGAATGCTGCAGCTCGTCTTGTCTTCAACGAGCCCAAAAGGGCCCACGTCACTCCTCTGTTCATCTCTCTGCACTGGCTACCACTCGCTGCTCGCTTCAAGTTCAAGGCATTGACACTTGCTTACAGATTGACCACAGGTTCAGCTCCCTCCTACTTTCACTCGCTCCTACGAGTCTACATCCCTACCAGAAGCCTACGATCAATCAATGAGCGACGGCTCGTGGTACCATCACAGCGAGCCACAAAATCACTCTCCAGAACTTTCTCATTCATGGTTCCATGCTGGTGGAATGATCTGCCCACCCTCATCCGGAATGCAGAATCCCTGACAGCATTCAAAAGACAACTGAAAACTCGTCTCTTCCGCGAGCACTTAACATAAAAAAAAAATTATAAAAAAAAAAATATATATATATATATATATATATAGCCTCACTTGTCTTTTTTATGCTACTCTGAGCAATGTTTGAACTTGGTATTTTGAGCACTTCTTGGGGTGTTTTTGTCTCTTCACGATAACTTGTTTGGTTTAGTCCTCAGATGTAAGTCGCTTTGGATAAAAGCGTCTGCTAAATGACTAAATGTAAATGTATTACTTTATTTAATTCAGCAACAAGGGTGATTTAAAGGATTAGTTCACTTTTAAAAAACTTTTGCTGATAATTTACTCACCCCCATGTCATCCAAGATGTCCACGTCTTTCTTTCTTCAGTCGAAAAGAAATGAATGTTTTTGATGAAAACATTCCAGGATTTTTCTCCATATAATGGACTTCAATGGGAGCCAAACGGTTCAAGGTCCAAATGACAGTTTCAGTGCAGCTTCAAAGGGCTTTAAACGATACCAGACGATGAATAAGGGTCTTATCTAGTGAAACAATCAGTCATTTCAAAAATAAATAAAAAGGTTTACGTTTTATTAGCACAAATGCTCGCCTTGCTCTGTTCTGTGATGTACGTTCGTGACTCTCCTGTTCGAACTCGTTCATCAAAATGAACAAATCTTTTTTCCGAGTCATTTCGTTCATTCAATAAACAAAATGAACGAAATGACTCGAAAAAAGATTCGTTCATTTTGATGAACGAGTTCGAACAGGAGAGTCACGAACGCGCATCACAGAACAGAGCCAGACATAAAACTTACTTTTTTACTTATTTATTTTAGAAATGACCGATCGTTTTACAAGATAAGACCCTTCTGCTTCGTCTGTTGTCGTTTAAAGCCATTTGAAGCTGCACTGAAACTGTCATTTGGACCTTGAACCGTTTGGATACCAGTAAAGAACATTATATGGAGAAAAATCCCAGAATGTTTTCATCAAAAACCTTCATTTCTTTTCGACTGAAGAAAGAAAGACATGGACATCTTGGATGACATGGGGGTGAGTAAATTATCAGCAAAAGTTTTTTTAAAAGTGAACTACTCCTTTAAGTGTAAAATACCGAACTTACCCTTTAACATCGACTATTGCAGCAAGCTGTGTGTGTGTGTGTGTGTGTGTGTTGTGTGTGTGTGTGTGTGTGTGTGTGTGTGTGTGTGTGTGTCTGTGTGTGTGTGTGTGTGTGTGTGTGTGTGTGTTGTGTGTGTGTGTGTGTGTGTGTGTGTGTGTGTGTGTGTGTGTGTGGTGTGGGTGTGTGTGTGTGTGTGTGTGTGTGTTTTGGGTAAGTTTAGGGGTAGGGTTAGTGTAACGGGACAGAAGATAAAGTTTGCATAGTATAAAAATCATTATGTCTATGGAAAGTCCCCATATAACATGAAAACCCAACATGTGAGTGTCTGCTCTTTTTCAGTGAGTGATCTGAGGATTGTTCTGCTGGGAAAGAATGTGTCAGAAAACAACCAAGTGGGAAACATCATACTGGGAACAACAGCGTTTCACAGTGAAACTGCATCATTTTATTCACAGCAGCACAGTGAGAGAATAAGTGGAACGGTGGAGAAGAGACACATCATAGTCATCAACACTCCTCACCTGTTCCAGCCACACCTCTCACAGCATCAGATCACACAGGGAGTGAGAGAGTGTGTGTCTCTGTCTGCTCCAGGACCTCATGTGATCTTACTAGTCCTGCAGAATAATGACTTCAGTGAGCAGGACCTGAGAAGAGTGAAAACTGTGCTGAACCTCTTCAGTGTGAAGGCCATTAAACACACTATAGTGCTGACTACTGATGAAGAGACACGCACATCAATACCTTCTAAGATATGGAACACCACTATGGGCTCCAACATCAAATCGGCTCCTATGACAATAAATAACATTATCACTAATTTAACAAAGGAATGTGGAGGAGGACATCTTAAGTTTGATGCAAGAAACGCAGGATGGCGCTCTGAGATGATCAGAAGGATAGAGGAGATGCTCAAGGAAGAACATGAAGAATTTCTCATCTGTAAGATGTATGATGATGGAGATGATCAAGTGAATTCTGGTCACAAAAGGAGTGGACAATTCAATCTGAGCACAAAAGGAGGAAGTGATGGAGGAGGTTTGTTAAAGTCTTTTCAGAATAATACATCTAAGAATATGCTCATAAACAACATTTTTTCCTTTAACTTTTCTCCGCCATTCTACACCTTCCGTATTTTTACTGTACTGTTATACGGTAGGTACCGCTATTACACATCTTCTGAAAGAGTACAGAATCTCCTGATCAAAAAACTGGCGAAGAAGCAGAAACACGTGATTGAAGCATTACTAATGCATGTTTGTTGTAACGATCACCAGCTGGAGTGCCCTCGAGAGCCACCAGAGGGCGCTCCACAATAGACTATGATCACTTTCTCACAAACTACATTTCCCATACTCACTGCCCGATTCATCAGCACTCATTTCATTCACCTGTGTCTTATCACCTTGTTTCTCTCACACCATAAATACCTGGTTTTCACATTCACTCGGCACGAAGTATTTCTTTCCCAGTGAACTATTCTGAGTGTTTGTACCCTGTGTTTGTTTATCTGTTACTACTTTATCTGGACCTTACCTCTCGTTGTCTGCTGCCTGCCTGCCTGACTCTCTGCCTGGACTCTGTACTCTGATTGTTTCGCCGCCTGCCCCGACCCTTTGCCTGTTCTTGGACTCTGATTGTGTGTATTCTGCTCTGCTTATATCGCTGGTATTCGACCCTTGCCTGTCTGACCCTGTTATTTAATAAAGCCTGCAAATGGATCTCCCCTCGTCCACTGCATCATTACATTTGTATTTTTGACAAAACATGATATTCTCAGCTTTTTGTTCAAAATGTTGCTTTTTTTATGAAACATACCCACATTCAAGTTTTGATTTAAAAAAAAATCACATAGGTACAGTATGGTTCTCTTACAGTACGCCTTGGCGTCGGCCCTGTATAGAGTATACACCGTAGGGGGAAATACGGGCACGGCTGAGCTGAATATGGCAGAGTTAGGCTTGACACACTGGGAATATCACACTTGCAGGAACATTAGACAACACCATTCCACTTTTGCAAGGGTGTAACTTTGGTTTGAGAAGTGGGGGGGACACAAAATGGGGGAATTTTTTTTTTCCGATTTGAAAACCATTTCCTGCATTTACATACATTTAGGGACTATGGTACTATGGTGATACAAAATCCAGGAAATAATTAAGTTGATTATAATGAGAAATTCAGCCAAAATAAAAGTAGGCTACTAAACTATGTATAACAAAAATTTGGATGGTCCTTTTAACACATTCTGTTGACTATAAACTAACGTTGCACCTACATGTCTACTAACTCTTATTAGAGTGTTATTAGAGTATTAGTAGACTGGTAGGGTTAGGGTTAGAATTAGTTGACAGTTGCATAGTTACTTATAGTCAGTAGACTGTCTGTTGGAGGATCTTCACAATAAAGAGTTATCAGATATTAAGCAGACAGTCTACTAATACTCTAATGACAGTTAGTTGACATGTAGTTGCAAAGTTACTTATAGTCACCAGAATGTTCAAAAGGGACCATCAAAATAAAGTGTTATTAAACAAAAGATTTTACTTTTTTGTTTAATAAGGGCCGATTGCCAAGACTTGAGGTAATCATTTTAGTCAAAAATGTTGACCATTAATTTTTTGTGTGTAAATAAAATTGAAATTATGTGAGACCCAATTTCCACTGTAATGTAAAAACTACATAAAGATAGTATATTTTTAATAATTGTTTAATAGCATCTTTTTATGAATGAAGGCCAGTATCACTGATATTAATATAGCTACTGACGTCTCGATTAAAAAAGGACCCCCCCCCCCCCCCCCCCCCAAATTTGAAACATTTATTAGGCTTCAAAATATAACAACTTTTAATTTAAGTAAACTTTAAACAATCTTCACTTAAAACATAATAAATGTCATATTTACCCTTTGCCCTTCCTGTCTAAAAGGTACGAAATATTCAGAAATTGAATAAGGTTATCAAATAGTCTGCACTGCATACATTATAAATTAAATATAGATTAATCCTTGTTAAATCTATAACGTTCTTTAGACAAGATCAGTGAGTAATTTGCTCTGTTCCCCTTTGTTCTTTGGTTAACTTAACTGAGAGACAGAATTGGCTGCTGTCCCTTTAAGATCTGTCGCTGATGACAGGATCTTACCCATTTAATTTTCTCATTTATGCTTGACTTTCATTTAAGGTTTTATTTAACTCATTTAAGACTGTTCTTGTGAGGATACAATTGACTAAACGGAAATTTTGGCATAAATGTGTGTTATTATTATTCAAGTGCGAAAGAGAACTGGATTCTGGCGCGCTGTCTGTTAATGTCCTGACGCACACGCACACGACGCACAGACAGCGCGCCAGAATTCAGTTCTCTTCTATACCTGCTCATTAGAACTTTCAGCGAGCTCTTTTTAGAGTGTGGACTATGGTGTGGTGGACGCGACGTACCTGAATGCGGACGTGTACATCGACACAAGCTATATTCTGCTCCTCCAGGGCGATGACGGCGTGCGGTTAAAAAAATCATAAACGAACTTGAAAGTGGGGGGGACACAAACGGGATTTTGAAAAGTGGGGGGGGACATGTCCCCCCTGTCCCCATAGGAAATTACGCCCATGCACTTTTGTATTGTGAAAAAACAGCCTTGACATTCTGCTAAAAAGCCCCTTCTGTGTTAAATAGAAAAAAAGTTAATCGTGTTTGTTACACCACGTGGGAATATGGTGATGGAATAGTCAGTTTTGGGTGAACTATTCCGATATAATGTAAAATTGATATTATATTTTTGTTGTTGTTTAATGAAGCGTACATTTGGTACAAAGCTAAACTGAGTCTACTGTTTCTAAATATTGTTTCAGTGACTACTTCTGGAAAAACAAAGCTGAACATTGTGCTGTGTGGATATAATACAACACTCAAGAACTCAGTGTCTAAAATACTTCGAGGGAAACCGAGTAAAACTCAGAAAGAGATGAGTAAAGTGTGTGTGAAGAAAGAGGAGAAGATTCATGGACGGCAGATTACAGTAATAGAGCTTCCAGCTTTTACTCGTCTCTCAGAGGAGGAAGTGATGCGGGAGACTCTCCGCTGTCTCTCTCTCTGTGATCCTGGAGTTCATGCTTTTGTCCTCGTTACTCCTGTCGCTTCACTGACTAGTGAAGACAAAGCAGAAATGGAGAAGATTAAAAGAATATTTAACTCTAATGAGCACTTCATGATGCTTTTCACTACTGAACTCACTGTTGACAAAAGTGTGTCAGATTTTGTAGAATCTGAAGAATCTCAGTGCGTCGTGAGTCTCTATGGGAATTGGTACAGTGTGATTGGGTTAAAGGATGATAGAAACTCTGGACAGATCTCAAAGATGCTGGATTGTACAGAGAACATGAATACTGAACCCTATTCACTTCAGATGTATATGAGAGCTCAAGAGAAGAGAATCAGAGATGAACTAGAGGAGAAACTCAGTGTGAGAGATAAAGAAATCACAGAGTTACAGGAGAAGATCAAGACACTGGGTGAGTGGATTCATTTACTTTTATGAATACGTTGTTGAATCTTTTATTGAGCAATTATTGACGAATTATTGACTATTATCCCTACACAACACCAGACTCTGAAGGTTGGGATTCACTACATGACTTTCTGGACAAGTTGATGCCAGTTGCAAAATGTCTGCAGATTTAATAGAAAATCATGTAGTGTATTATCCTCAGTTGTTAAGTGTATGATGCCCAGTTTTTCCTATGTAACCATTTACAAAGTCGGCAAGTGTATGATGCCTAGTGTTTTAAAATCTGTTCAGATTGTAAAAGTCGTGTAGTGTATTCCAGCCTTAAGTAACTTACGTCCCTTGTTGTGATGCTCTACTCCAGTTTTAGCTCCTGCATTTTTCTTTTTACCTTCAGTCTTTTCTTCAGAAAGAAAAATGTAAGGTCAGTGTGATACATGTCAGTTATCTCAAACACCCCACTTTGAGAACCTGAAAAGCTCTATATTACTTAAGTAAAAGTAAATTGCTTACTATATAACAGTAATACCACTGAGATTCAAAACTCAGTGTGCTAGAAAATTGATATTTTACAGAGAACCATTACATCAGTAACAGCCCCTTTGGCAAGAATCACAGCTTGTAAACACTTCTTGTAGCCAGATTGCAGTTATTCTGGCATGACGTGAATGCAGCATTACTTTTAAATTAAAACCACAAATGTTAACCTAGTTCGTTCCTTTGACAGTTCCAGAGGGTGTGAAGCTGAATCTGGTTCTGTGTGGAAGTGACGGATTAAAATCCTTCATATCAAACCTGATCCTGAAGCAGGGAGAGAGAAGACCAGAGCTCAGCTCGGAGTGTGTGAGGAGAGACGTGGATCTTCATGGACGTCTGGTGTCTCTGGTGGAGCTTCCAGCTCTGATCAACACTCGGCTCTCAGAGGAGGAAGTGATGCGTCAGACTCTCCGCTGTGTGTCTCTCTGTGATCCTGGAGTTCATGCTTTCATCATCACTATTCCTGATGCTCCACTGACTGATGAAGACAGAGCAGAAATGGAGAAGATCCAGAAGATATTCAGCTCAAGAATCAACAAACACAGCATAATCCTCATAATGCAGAATTCAGAGGAAAAGACAGCAGAACTAAATGAAGAAACACAGTCTGTCATTGAGAGTTTTGGAGGACGACATCATTTCATTGGCCCTGATACACAAGTGTCTATGTTAATGGAGAAACTGGAGCCGATGGTTGAGGCAAATAATGGTGTTTGTTTCTCCTCAGAGACATTGTTGGATGCACAGATGGAAAAACTGCACAAATTTGAAGAAATGAAGACAAAAATCCATTCATTAGAGACGTGGTTTCAGTCAAAAGGTAATGATCAGAAAATCTGCAGGGATTAAACACATTTTCATGGCTGCAAAATTTTACAAAGATATGTGAGAAAAACATATTACATGCTGAGTTCAGAGGAAATATTATGATTAGCACATGATGCTTTAGTATAAATTATACACAATATTCTCTGATGACCTGTAAGATTGACAATCTTCACTTAAAATTCAATATACTGTTTTTAATTTTATTTGATCTGTCTTTAGATTCAAGGGCGAATGCAGATGATCTGAGGATTGTTCTGCTGGGAAAAACTGGAGCTGGGAAAAGTTCAACTGGAAACACCATCTTAGGAAGAGAAGCATTTATATCAGACACATCTCATGAATCAATTACTAAAGTGTGTCAGAGAGAAAGAGCTGAACTCAACGGCCGACACGTTACTGTGATCGACACTCCAGGACTGTTTGATACTAATCTTACTAATGAGGAAATCCAGAGAGAAATCACCAACTGCATCTCCATGATCCTGCCTGGACCACATGTGTTTCTCTTACTGGTACCAGTGGGACGATTCACTCAAGAAGAAGCAACAGCAGTGAAGATCATCCAAGAGATGTTTGGTGAAAACTCCTTAATGTACACAATAGTGCTCTTCACCAGAGGAGACGATCTGAAGAACAAAACCATTGAGCAGTATCTAGGAAAACCTGGATGTCATTTGATGAAGCTGGTTGAAGCGTGTGGAAACAGATACCATGTGTTCAATAATAATAAGACTGGAGACCGAACACAAGTGTCTGATCTACTGAAGAAGATAGACGACATGGTGAAAGCAAATGGAGACAGTTACTACTCATGTAAGATGTTCAGAGAGATGGAAAGAGAAATACAAGAAAAACAGATGATGATTCAGACAGAAAAAGTAGAGCAACTGAACAGAGAGAAAGAAGAACTGTTGAACAAACATGAAGAAGAGAAAAAGATCAAACAAGAGGAGTTTAAAAAGAAAGAAGAACAGTATAAAAGAGACATTAAAGAAAGAGATGATGAAGAGAGAAAGATGCGAGAGGAGATGAAGAGAGAAAGAGAGGAATGGGAGAAACAGAGACAACAGGAAAGACAAAGAAGAGATAAAGAGGATGAGAGAAGGAGAAAGAAAGAAAAGCTAATGAGGGATGAATATAATCAAGAGAAGGAGAGAATGAAGACGATGATGGAGGGAGAAAGAAAGAGTAGAGAAGAGGAGGATGAGAGAAGGAGAAAAATAGACAAGGAAACATGGGATGAATATTATGAAAAACTTAAAGAGAGAGAGAGAAAGAAGACAGAGAGAGAAAGAAGATCTTGAGTTCAAACATGAAAAGAGAGAAAGAGAAAAGAAGAGGAATATATAGAAAGAGAAGAACAGTATAGAAGGGACATTAAAGGCATAGAGGATCTTGAGAGAGAGATGCGAGAGGAGATGAAGAGAGAACGAGAGAAATGGGAGAAACAGAAACAAGAGGAAAGACAAAGAAGAGAAGAAACAGATCATACAGACACACACCCTCAAGGTCAGAATTATAAATATGGCTGTGAAAATAAATCTGCACTGTTTATCCTTCTGATCTTTTATTTTTTTTAATAAAATTAAAAATTATTTGTATTTAACCTTTTTTTATTATTATTATTTTAAACACTGGGAATATTAAGGGAAGAGAGTAACCTACACTTTATTTAATATGTTGGTAAGAGACCCGGATAATGGATTGAGTGGGGGGAGGGGGGAGGGGTAGGGGTGGACTTAAATTTTAGGTTTGAGTTCAACACTTGTTGCTCAGGGTCCCAAATGTAATAAATTGTTGTTAATCTCTAAACTCTATCATTGTCTTTTTCAGATGAAGAAGATTCACCATCAGATCCAGGATGTTTGAGAATCTTGCTGTTCGGGAGGAGAGGAAATGGAAAGAGTGCCACTGGAAACACTATCCTCGGAAACAATGAGTTTCACAGTGAAGATAATAAAGGTTTAGTGACTAAACTTTGTAAGAAGGGAGATTGTGAAGTTGATGGTAAATCAGTCGCTGTTGTTGATACTCCAGGACTCTTTGACAGCGCACTGAAATATGAACAAGTGCAGGAAGAAATGATGAACTGTATTTCACTGTCCGCACCTGGACCTCATGTGTTCATCATTGTGTTGAGTTTGGGAAAAATCACTCAAGAGGAGAAAGAAACTTTAGACATGATAAAGATGATCTTTGGTCCAAAAGCAGCAGATTTCAGCATTGTTCTCTTCACTAAAGGAGATTGACTGAAGAGAACAGACAATAGAACAATATGTAGAGAAAGTAAAAATGATGATCTCGAGAAACTGATCAATGACTGTGGAAACAGATTCCTGGCTTTTAACAACAGAGAAACACAAGATCGGACGCAAGTTACTGAGCTGTTAAAGATGATAGAAGAGGTGAAGAAGTCTAATGAGGGCCGATACTTCACTAATGAGATGTTTCAGGAGGCAGCGATCTCTAGTGAAAACAGAAGGAAAATGCTAGAAGAGAATAAGAGACAAAATCTGGCTCAAGTTAAAGAATTAGAAGCCAGATATGACCTGGATATCAAACGCATGAGAAAGAGACTGGAGGAGAAGAAACGAAAGATAGATGAGGAGAGAGAGAGACTGGAGAACAAGTTCAGAGAAAAAGAGGAAACACTGAGGAGAGAGTTTGAGGAGAAAGAAGAATCAGACCAGAAGAAACAAGAGGAGGAGGAGGATCGGGAACGATCAGAAGAGGAAAAACAGCGAAAAGCTGAATATGATCAGAGAAGAGATGAGATGGAGAGAGAGATTGAAAATGAGATATTACAGTATGAAAAACAGCAAGAAGAAAGAGAGGAAGAAGATAGGAAGAGAGAAGAAGAATATAAACAAGATCAAGAAAAGATGAAAACTGAGCAGGAAGACATGACAGAGTTAAGAAGAAAACAGGAAGAGGAAATAAAAAAGAGAGATTTAGATGAACAAATGAGGAAGGAACAAGAAGAGAAAGAGAGAGAAGAATGGAAGAGAAAAATAAAAGAGCTGAAGATGAAGAGATTCAAGAGGGAATTAAACGACAGCAGAGAGAATGGGAGGAAGAGAAGGAAAGACAGATGAGAAAACGAGAGGAAGAGGAAAGAGAGATAAAAGAGAGACACAAGGAACAACTGAGAGAAAAACAAGAAGAACTGGAGAAAATGAGAAAGAGATTTGAAGCCGAAGGAGAAGAACAGATGATAAAGGAGGACAGAAAAAAACAGATAAGACAGAGAAAGAAAAAGAGAGAGAATATGAAGACAAGAAATATGAAATGAAGAGACATTATGATCAAGAGAAGTGGAAGAGGAGAAAACAAGAGGATGAAAAGAGACGAGAGGAGAAGAGAAAGAGATGGGAGAAAATGATGAAAGATCTGAAACGAGAGCAAAAAGAAGAGATCAAGAGAAGAGAAAGAGAGGAAAGAGACAGCAGAGAAAGAGAAGAAAAGGAGTGTAATAAAATGAAACAGAAACATAAAGAGGAAATAGAGAAGATGAAGAAGAAACATCAAGATGAAGCCAGACAACAAGAAAAAGAATTGAATGATTTCAGAGAGAGAAAAGAAGAGCAGGTTCAGGAGCTCAAAGAGAGGCTTGAACAACTGTATAAAGAGAAACATAGATCGGCGTTCGATCTTATTATTAAAGGCGTTAAGAAATTCTTTGGGAACCGGGCCTAAAGGACCTTTCACTAGCAGAAGCCCTGGGGTCCGCGAGATCCAGTTTGGTTCAGAAAACCCATTAACAATGAAAACAAATGTGTGTCCCACTTTATATTAAGTGGCTTTAAGTACTTCTTACATCGAAAAATAAGTACAATGTATTTATTGCGTTGATGTTGTATTTAGCACTGGGATAAACGATTATTTTTTAAACGATTAATCTAGCGATAATTTCTTCGATGCATCGATTAATCTAACGATTCATTCTAGTCCGATTCGATTTCGATTCGGTTATCGATTATCTCCCCATTAATTGACTAATAGCAATTTATACATGTTGATTTACATATCTGAATGAAAAAAACATGAATTCCTTAACATTGTTTATTGCATATGCATATGTTTACATAGCATATGTTTATTGCTCTTAAAATTCCAAAATAAAAGTCTATACAAGTGCAAAGTAATTAGTCAGAGGCGTAACCTTGCGTGTGTCTCTCGTTCTCTCCCTCTCTGCCATGCGTGCGCTATGTATGTTATGCGCACAGTATAGTCAACAATCCAGTCAGCTACTACTCTCCGGCAAAGAACGTATATTTATTCTTCTATACTATACTTTGTCTCTGGCGCCGCCATCTTTGTTTTGGGTCTGACGAATCGACGTGCATATTTTGCGTCGACGTATTTTTTGCGTCGACTTCATCGATGACGTCGACGCGTTGTCCCAGCCCTAGTTGTATTGCAAAACACTTGTGCTGTTATTGAGGTGTGATACGGGTGAGGTTAGGGTCAGGTGGGGTTTAAGGGAAGGGTCAACAGTGTAAATACAAATGTAATTACATACATCAATTTTTAAAGTACAATATAAGTACAATGTAAAAACATGTATGTACACAATAAGTCCATTGTATTAAATTATTTAATTTCAATTAGGGATGGCCCGATACCGATACTGGCATCGGGGATCAGGCCGATACTGTCCTCATATACTCGTACTCGTACTCATAAAAAATTGCCGATACCACGCACCGATACCACGTACATTTTGCGAAACGAAACTGGCCGCCGCGAGTGCTTTGTCGAGGTGAACTGAGGCATAGGAGAGTATAATGTCAGCAGTTTGGGCTCATTTCAAGATAAAGGATGATGATGACAACAGCAAGGCAGACTGTAAGTTATGTTCAGCTAAGGTGTCGAGACAGGAGGGAAGCAATCTAATTAAACATCTGAATACACACAGTTTAGTAAAGCTAAAGCAACTCACCAGCCAACATTAACAGGTTTTACAGAAGCGCGAGAAGATGTCCAGAGATAATCCACGGGCACTAACAATAACGAAGGAATTGCTAGGCCTGTAAATCAATAGTCAAATGGATAGTGAATAAATAAATTAATCGCACGATAAAAAAAATGAGCTCGATATTTGTTCCGGCCGCGATAATTTCCATTTGCATGCTTGTTTGTTTTCCTCGTCTCTCTAGAGCCTGGATGACAACTCTCGGTTCCTTAGCGTAGAAGGAGTGACCTAGAGCTTAGATTCTCTGCCCGAGCCCAATACTTCCCGACACTATCCTCGGGCCGGGCCCTTGAGAGACGTGCACTCTCAAAGCAATAGAGTGCGGCGCGGCACTAGATCTGATGGCCGAGCTCGAGCGCGGGCAAGTATGCACTCACTCTGTGTTTGCAGGTTGTGGGAGAGAACGATTCGCGGGACTCCCGCAAACTAGAAATATTTATGAATAAAACGTATAAAAACGAATAGATTTTTATTCATCTGTTGCAGAAAAGCAACAAGAACAACTAAAACAAAATAGAAACGATTTACAGACCAGAGTTTCTATTCATAACATGTCTGCAGCTTTGAGCGATGTAGCCAATCACAGACATATGTGTTGATTTCTTGAGCGCAATGGCCAATCAGAAGCATTTATGATAGACTCCCCTCACCGCTCAAACGGACTTTTGTTCAGTGCTGAATTCTGTATGCTGGCAAATTATAATTATAATAATTTTATAATTATAGATTTATAACAAACAAATTGTGGATATTATGAAAGATTCATTGTGCAGCCAGCTTCATTGATAATTATAGAGATGTGTGTGATCGCGATGATCTGTCAGCTTTTTAGGAATTATTAAGGGAGCGCACTTTGCGCGCATTCAGTCATGCCAGACCATGCACGCGCAGTAGCCTGCTTCCTTTTATGTTAAATTAAAAGTGGTTTGCTAATACATTTATTATTTTACTAATTATTATTTATTTTTAGACTTGTTAAAACAAGTAGAGAAGAAAATAAAAACAGTCTTCTAACCTGTGTTCTGAAATAGTCTTCGGTCTTCTTTTCTGGGAGCCTATAGTCACTTTTGCTGTAGAAATATCGGTATCGGTACTCGGTATCGGCAAGTACACAAATGTAAATACTCGTACTCGTATCGGTTTGAAAAAAAATGGTATCGGGCCATCCCTAATTTCAATGTACTTAAAGTCACTTAATATAAAATGGGCCCTAATTGGGTATATATATATATATATATATACTACAGGGCTGTTGAATGCTTGATTCTGATTGGTTGAGAACGTTCTAAGGTGTGCAGTTATTTTCAGGGAAATGCACAGCTAAAGTAGTTCCAGGCAGGTTTGACCGCATTACAGTTCCATATCACTGCGCGTAGTTAACTGTAATAACGGAAAATGGGATACAATTCATAACAAGAAAAAACATGCAGCCCCATGAGCTTGATCTGCAATTTTCGAGGTCTAACTTCACAATCAATGGACACATACAGTTTAATTTTAATAAATAAAGTATAGCGTCCTATCTATAAGAAATAGAAAATTAAATATATAAATAAATTGATAGTCCTGCTGCACGGGTTTTCGTAATTATTCCAGATAATATAACACATAAATAATTATTGATAGGCCTACTTGTTAAAGGGCTTTTTTGTGTTTCATTTATTAGGTTATGTACTGTCAATAATAGAACAAAAAGAATGAATGAATGAATTAAAACGAATTGAACTAATAAATAAATAATAATATTGACGCACATGCTTTTCTGTCTCATTATTGGAACATCTCTCTTCTCTCTCTCTCTCTCTCTCTCTCTCTCTCTCTCTCTCTCTCTCTCTCTCTCTCTCTCTCTCTCTCTCTCTCAATTGAACTGCATTAATAACTGCATAAAGCCGGGGACATACTCTTAAGGCCGGTTATGAATGTAATTTTATACTTATGACTGATCATGCCCAAACGCGTGTTCAGCGCGTTCAGTCTGTGTTCACAGTCTGTGTTTAAGAGCTGCTACAGTCGATGGAAACAGTCAGTCTTCAAATGTTTCAGCGAGTCGTAACTGTGTTCATCATTAGTCTGCTATCAGTGGCTCAAACCTCCGTTACTACCTCTAAAATGACGTTTTGGAATTAGCAACGGAGGCATAGAATTTGATGCGTAAGAAATTAGTCCTACATACAAGAGCGTTTTAACCCTCTGGGGTCTGAGCTGTTTTGGGGCCCTTGAGCTGTTTTGATATGCCCTGACATTTGTGCTTATTTCAGCTACTTAAAACATACCATTTGCCAACATATAAATTTGCTGTATTCAGCACAAACTCTGCTACAATAATATGTGAGCAAAATTGATGTACATGTTTGCATTTTATAGAAAAAAAATATTATGCGTGGAAAGTAAGTTTTGAGAAAAAAAAATGTCACCGCAATAAGGCCATTTAACACATACTGAATAGTTGACCAAAGACTTTTGAGTAGGCTATCTTGTAGGCTACAATTTTTACTTCAAAATGAAGTGAAAATCATTCTGACCACTCTTTCACAAACAACAATATAACGATTTAAATTTCTTATGTCAGTTTTTGGTCATTACTGCTGTATGCGGGTATGTGTGAATGCCCATGAATATTAATGTGATTTACACCTGGGAAGACTAAAGACACTCCCCCAATGTGCTAATGCCCCATCAAGGTGCTGTGAGGCAACCTGAACAAAGAATGAGAGGAGATTCAAAGGTTTTTCAATCTGTTTTATTGTAATTCCTCTATGTGGAGAAACTAAATGTTCTAAATTTGCTCTAAGTAAATCAAATGTGAGTAAAATAAATAATCAGTCAGCTATAAACAAAGCAATTGTGAGCAATAAATAAACAAAAGTAAAGGCAGGTATCTCACAGTAAATGCTCCATGACAGCGTGGACTGTTGCTCGTCTGCTTGTTTGCCTTGTCTCTCTTCGGAACTGGTGCTTGAAAATGTTCATTGTCACATCTGTTATAAAAAAGAAGAAAGAAAAAGTGTGAGCATGCTGATGACACAATCAAAGAAACTGTATTATTATTATTATCATTATCAATCACTAATTACCATGGATTACAAAAAGACATATTTGTAATTTCACACAAGAATATGAACTTTTACATTATGACGATGTAAACATAATAGGCTACATTTCATCTGTAAAATATTACATCTATGCACTTACTCAGTATTATTCTCGATCGCACTGAGAACTGAACAACACCTGCATGCTCCTCTGCGAGGTGCTGGTGAAGGAGAACGTGATGCAGACACATTCCTAAAAAACAAAACAAAATTACTGTTAGCATACATTATGTATACATAAGAGTATCTGTTGATGGCCCATATAGAACGCACGCATTTATGATTCACTCAATGAACGGATCGTTCGCGAACGACACATCACTACATTTCAAATATTTTATTTACACCTGTATTCACAAACAGTGCATAAGGCAGTAAGCATGATAATTAGTGTCATAGGCTAACCAAAACTTTACATTTGCGAGTATCTATGGCCCATAGACAGCACGCATTTAGGGATAGGCTACACAATGAACGGATTGTTCGCGAATGAACGACACATCACTAACTTACATTTCAAACATTTACACCTGTATTCACAAAAACGTATTTATGCATGATAAAGTGTCATAGGCTAACCAAAACTGAACATTTATATATAACATATATTGTATTTAGACAGTAGCCTATCACGTATTTTAACGGAGTCTGAATATCTTTCTATCACTATTCTATTCTATTCTAAAAAAAAAATGCATTACACATAGGCTAAGGCAGTAGGCTATTTTAGCATGATAAGTAGTCATGGGCTAACCAAAACTGAACATTTATATGTAAAAAATATATTGTATATAGACAGTATCACATATTTTACCGGAGGCTGACATATATTTCACTATCATAACCTAAGCAGTTCGAAAACAAAATGCATAAGCATAAGGCAGTAGGCTATTTAGCATGATAATCAGTGTCATAAACTAATCAAAACTGAGTGAAATATATGTAGGCTAATATACAAATATGTTTAGAGAATATCACATTTAAAAAGTTTACACGAGAGTACACGAATGTTAGGAATATTGTGAGGCAATCTTTCCTATGTCAAAAGCTAACCAAAACTAGGCAAAATATAGTCTGAGAATGCATTTGAGCTCTATATGATCAGAAAAAGGATTATATAACACTAAACAACTTACTCCGAACTTGTATCCTCCGCGGGATCAATTCGTTCTTGAAAATGCAGCCGTTCGTCGTCCGAGTCACAATCTTCCTCTGAAGAAAAGGTGAATTTTTCCTCCCTGTCCAGAATCATCTGAACCCAGCAAACAGGGGACGTCCTCCGGACGTTGCGAACGACTAATTAGGTCCGGATCTGGTCCGGTTCATAACGTTCGCTGGAGGACGTTCAGAGGACGTCCGCATTTGGTCCGGTTTATAACGTTCGCTGGAGGACGTTCAGAGGACGTCCGCATTTGGTCCGGTTTATAACGTTCGCTGGGGGACATTCTGAGTACGTGCACTTTGCATTTTGACATAATGTCTAGTGCAAATAAACCATTGTAAAAACATAAAAAGTGTTGGTGGTATAAAAAATACTGCCTATGAGCATTTTAAGCACATGTTCAAATGAAATATGAGACTTGGGTGTTCGTAAAAACAATAATAAAGTCTGAAATGATAAAAGTGCCACATATTGTCCTGGAGTGGTAACACCTATGAACGGGTCATAACTTCAAAGTAAGTTTATAAGATTCTTATAAGAAATAAGTTTTAGATTCATGCTTTAATAATGAGATTATTCAAGGAGGTTCTAGTTCATTTTTGTAAATGCATGACTTTGACGCGTTTTAATGGGCATGCGCGTGAACATTCGAGAAACACTGGAGCTGAGATGAGTTGCCATGGAAACGGCGCGTCACGACTCACCAGTGCAGGCAGCAAAACTCCGACTCTCCGGGGGGGCGGACCAAGATGGCCGAGTAGGTAGACGCTTACTGTCGAGCTGTGCAACCGAAAACTTTGAATACGGTTAAAAACAACCTTTCTGTTCGGACCTTATAATCATTTATAGTGCTTAACGCTAAAGGAACTTTGTGAAGAGGATTTAACCGTTGAGATGTCGACCCGCGACAATAAAAGACCGCTGAAAAACGCAAAAGCAAAGTTGACAATGCCAACAGGTGATGCTAGCCACGCCGCCTCAGGAAGAAACCCTCTAATTGATAACATTCATGACTACACGACTGGCTCGGTGACTTTGCCAGTAGTGGAGGAACTTATGGAAGAATTTCCTCCTCTGCCCCTGTCACCCAGACAATCTCCAGCTCCAAAAAAACCGATGCTTTCTTCCAAGGTAGAAGATGTAGCAGTATGAGTTTAACTCATAAACTAATCTGCGTTCTTTTGGCCAATCAGCGCCATAGCCCTTCCCATAAATACGGTAGTAGCCCTTCTGACTGTCCTCTTGCTCGCTGGCGACGGAAGTGCGTCATACTTCCGGGTCACGCACTCTGTGTTTTGCTGCTGCGCGTCTGCAGGTAAAGTAGCGACTCTGCTGTCTCTGAACCTCTTTTACTGTTATTGGCTGCCGTTATGTTTATTATGCACTGAACGATCGTAGATCTCCGGTTGGCGGGTCAGTCCATCACTCTGTTGCTCAACGCATTTACAAGCGGATGATATTGAAAGCTGCCTGTACTGTTTGTACCCGTTGAGCTGCTTCCTTCTGGGTGATACAAAACGCTGCTTGATCGGTATGTAGGATACACGGTGTAGGATTTATTTGTTTGATTTGGGGTTAATTTATTTTTCTTTATAAATAACAGGAACTGGGCTGGCTCAACTGGGGATTCTCTTCAGCCGCAGAGCATTCACTAGCTGCTGTTTTGCCTGGATGTTGTTCATCAAATGTGTCTTTTGAACACCATTTTAACCTTATTTACTGTCTGCACGCCCGTCCGGGACTATCGCTTGCCTAACGTACATATTGTGAACATTGTGTCATCAACTTTGGTTGAATGCTGCATGCCCGCTCTGGACAGCTGTAACTGTGAACGTCACTGACTGCTGTCCACCCGTTCGGCCTTCGCGGCCGCTGGCCAATCATGGCCGTTTGAATGTGCGAGCCTCTAGTCTGACGAGGGCTAGTATTTTAACTGTTTGAATGCAGCTGAAGGGGTTGGCTCTTTACTTATAATTTGGGTTAAGTGTTTATACTTTCTTTCTATTATTTCGTTTTCTTTTATTTAGTTAATTTGTATTTGTAGTTTCTTTATCAGGATTTCAGTTTATTTCGTTAGATAAACTAAACCAGTTAATACATTTATGTATCTTTTGTTTGATTGTCTCATTACTGAAATTGTTTTCCTTGGCCAAGGTTTCATTGTACTATAATTCATGTTTATTTTGTTTTTCTTTGTTTGAGAAGTGTCTGAGGGTTTATCTTATTTTCTAGTGTACTGCCTTCTGGAACCATTGCTGGTTCCGGCAGTTTGGTTACTTTGTGATTTAATATTATTTCAATTTGTTCTCTATCTGATTACATTGATCCTTATCTCCTTTTGTAGAGTGAATCCCAGCTGATTGTGTGTTTGTGTCCGCTTTTAGTTGCTGAGAGCCGAAGGTGGTGGTGTTGGTGTCTGGGTGGTGGTATCCCCTTCCTGTGTGCAGTGCTGTCTACCCAGTTTTCTTTGTGTTCACTGCTGTGTTTTTTTTTTTAGTGTTTGTGTGTTCACGTGGTGACCTTCCCTGGGATCTCTTCGTGCCCTTGTGACTCTTCTCCTCCACTGGTAAGCCTCAGCAGCAAGTATGAATGTGTTTTGAATTGTATTTTAATGATTGAATAAAAATGTATTTCTCGTAAAAATTGAACCTCGTCTCTGGCTGAATTGTTTACTTACCTGTGTCCTTAATTGAATTAATAGTACTGCAATTAGGAAATAAAGAAAATCATTCTCTGGGTGAAATTCCCAGGGTGGCGTAGTCGGTGTTCTTGGGGTAGGTTCCACCTAGACTATAACCTCCTCAGTACTGTTTGCTCTCTGTAACGCCACAATTGGCGTATAGTCGGCAGGATTTACAATTTAAAGCTGAGACGTGTTCAATTTTTCTTTTTTTTTCTTTCTCTTTTGTGGCCTTAGGTACATTCTAATTTGTGTGCAAGAGTGTTCACGTTTTTCTTTGTTCTGTGTCATAGGCAAAACAGCAGCTGGTGTTCTTTCTCCACCTTCCTATCTCATAACGGTTGAGTTTCCCTTTATTGGGCAGGATAAGTATGGAGGAAGAGTTACAGGAGTTGAGGGATTTGATTACACAGTTAAAAGCAGATAATGAGAGGCTGCGCCTGGAACGGGCCGACGCTGTGCCTGGACCTAGTTCTGCACCCCCTAATGTGTTACCTACTGCGGTATCCGTGGCTAGAGCCCCTACTGCCGAGAGACTTGTTTTCGTGCCCCGCGACCGAAAATGTCCGATGTTTAGGGGAAGATCAGGTATAGGGTTAACAGAATGGATTGAGGAAGCGCAAGCTTGCATGAGGGCGCGTCATTTGTCGACATCCGATCAGGCATTCTTTTTGTTTGATCACCTGGAAGGGGAAGCCCGCGATGAAGTAAAGTTTCGTCCAAGTACAGAACGTGACGACCCAGATAAGATAATTGCTGTTTTACAGGAGCTTTATGGCTGTTGTGAGTCTTATGTAGCCCTGCAAGAAGCGTTTTTCTCCCGCCGGCAGCAGGAGGGAGAAACTTTGCAGGAGTTCTCCCTCGCGCTGATGAGTCTTATGGCGTCGGTAAAGCAGCGCGCTCCTAGTGATATACCAAATGCCGAAGCTTTACTACGTGATCAATTTGTCGAGCATGTGCTTGATGGTGCCCTCCGTCGCGAGTTGAAGCAGAGTGTACGCAGACAGCCAGCCGCTACTTTGCTGGAGGTGAGGGCTGAGGCGATACGGTGGGAGCGAGAGGGTTTGCCAGGGGGCGCTAGAGGTCGGAGTCACTCTGTCCCTTCGGCCCTTGGTTTTCAGTTTGGCGTTCAGGGTGATCCTCGGTCTGTTAACTCACCCCAAGTATCTGAGCTGAGTAAAATGCGAGAGATGCTCAAGCTCCAGCAAGGGCAGCTCAACCAGCTCACTCAAAGTATTGCCCGCATGCAAAATTCTAACCAGCGTGGTCGCTTACCTTATAATGGCCCCATAATATGTAGGCGGTGCCAGCGGCCTGGCCATTTTGCCAGAGAGTGCGAAGGAGAACGCGTCCCTGCTCGTGCACAGATTCCTTCGCATGCCCCTCCACCTTTTAACAGGCAGTCTCACCCTGCTCCGGCGTCGGAAAACTAGCACCCGCCGAATTGCAGAGCCACAGTTCGGACGGGGCAGATACTGGTTCATTTCCGTCTAATTATTTGGCCGAAACTTCAAAACTGATGTCATCTTGTCCACATTTGGATGTGTGTATGGGTGGGGTTGAGGTTCCTTGTCTGGTAGACACCGGTTCAATGGTTTCTACAATCACAGAGAGTTTCTTTCTCCAGCAATTCGAGCCATGGGGTCAGGAAAGGCTCCAGTCTTGTCATTGGCTGCAGCTCAGAGCAGCCAATGGGTTGGCCATTCCCTACCTTGGCTACTTGGAGCTTGACATTAAGCTTTGTGGTAAATTATTGCAGCGGTGTGGGTTGTTGGTAGTCAAAGATCCCCCTGGGGGTGTGTCTTCTCAGGTCCCTGGTATTTTGGGGATGAACGTGATTCGCAGATGCTATAGAGAGCTTTTTAGTCGGCATGGCTTGGCCATGTTTGACTTACCCGTGGTTGCCAACAGTCCAGAATCTGTCGTGAAGGCGTTGCAAGGGTGCCAGCAGGCCAGCGTTCATTCCTTTGATGTAGCTGGTAATGTAAGAGTGCGAGGCAGGAAGGCTTGTCGAATTCCTGGGGGTGTGATGAAAATAGTCACTACCACATGCTCAGCACAGTACTCTGAGAATACTGTGTTGTTTGAACCCATTAGCTCCGGCCTACCAGCTGGACTTCTTGCGTCTCCTGCCTTGGTTCGGGTGGTAAGGGGTACTGCCTACATCCCAGTGGTGAATGTAGGTACTATTGATGTGCTGCTTTATCCACGCACTGTTGTAGGTACATTGGACAATGTTTGTGTTGTTAGCTTGCCTACAGGAGTCACCGAGGTACCTTCAGGTGTGGCCACGGTGGCCTCTCAGACTGTTGCCCCTACGGTGAAGGATCAGATAGCTGTCATGGACCTTTCATCACTGTCTGCTGAGGAGCAGGGTTCGGTAAAGTCCCTGCTTGGGAGATACAGTTTCTGTCTTTTCTGCTCATGATGGAGACCTTGGTTGTACTAATTTGATTAGCCATGACATCCCTCTTTTGGACAATGTTCCTGTCAGACAACGCTATCGGCGTATTCCTCCATCTGACTATGAGCTGGTTAAGGAGCACATTCACCAACTTCTTGAGGCACAGGTGATCAGGGAGAGTAGCAGCCCTTATGCTAGTCCTATTGTCCTGGTTAAGAAAAAGGACGGAACCCTAAGAATGTGTGTTGACTATAGGCAGCTTAACTGTAAAACCCGGAAAGACGCTTTCCCTCTTCCTCGCATCGAGGAATCCTTGGATGCACTCACGGGTGCTCGCTGGTTTTCTACCCTGGACCTGGCCAGTGGGTATAACCAGGTCCAAGTTACTGAGGCAGATCGGTCCAAGACTGCGTTTTGCACGCCCTTTGGGCTTTTCGAATGGAATCGCATGCCCTTTGGGCTTTGTAATGCACCCGGCACCTTTCAAAGACTGATGCAACGGCTGTTTGGTGACCAACAAAATCAGTCCTTGTTGCTTTACCTTGACGATATTGTAGTTTTTTCCTCCACAATCCAGCAGCACTTGGAGAGGTTGGAAGTGGTGCTTGGTCGTCTTCAACGGGAAAATCTAAAGGCAAAGTTCACCAAATGTGCCTTTTTCCAGGAAGAGGTGCGTTATTTGGGCCATGTGATCTCCAGTAAGGGGGTTGGCACCGATCCAAGTAAGGTAGAGGTGGTATCCAACTGGCAGTCTCCTGCTACTGTTTCAGAGCTGCGGTCATTTCTTGGGTTCGCCAGTTATTACCGCCGCTTTGTGGAGGGTTTTGCGAAGCTGGCAGCCCCTTTACACAAGCTTGTGGCACATCTGGGTGCCACCAAATCTAAGAGAAGGGCAGAGCGAGCTGTCATTGAAAACTGGACGGAAGAGTGTCATAGCAGCTTTGAAGCACTGAAAGCCAGGCTCACCAGTGCTCCGGTGCTGGCGTATGCCGACTTCTCCCTCCCATTTATTTTGGAGGTGGACGCAAGTCATGGTGGCCTCGGTGCCGTGTTATCACAAGAGCAACATGGTAAGGTTAGGCCTGTAGCCTACGCTAGCCGGGGTTTAAGGCCCACTGAGCGCAACATGGTGAACTACAGCTCCATGAAATTGGAGTTTGTTGCACTCAAGTGGGCCATGACGGAGAAATTTCGGGAGTATCTGCTGGGCCATAAATGTGTGGTCTTTACTGACAATAATCCGCTTAGCCATTTGTCATCGGCTAAACTTGGAGCAACTGAACAACGCTGGGTAGCCCAGCTTGCGTCATTTGATTTCGAGGTAAAGTATCGCTCAGGCAGAAGTAACAAGAATGCGGATGCTCTATCCCGCCAGTATCCTCCGGCTCCAGTAGATATGGAAGCTATGCTTCCTGGTACATCACTCCCCAAGCCTCTGCAGCAGGCCCTTCAGGGACCTGAAGCAATCCAATCTGCTGTTATGGCCCTGCCTCATCTCACCACTTTTGATATCTGTACCCTTCAGCAGACTGATCCGGTTATTAAGGAGTTCTTAGTGTTTTGGAGACGTGAGCAGCGCCCCAACTTTGAAGAGCGTCAAAGGGCGTCCTGGCGTGCATTGACGTTACTTCAACAGTGGGACAGGCTGGTTGAGAGGAGTGGTGTCCTTTATCGTCAGGTGTTTCGCTCTGACGGCGCGGAAGTAGTTTTGCAGGTGGTGGTGCCTGCTTCCCTCAAGGAAGAGGTGCTTATTAAGGTCCACCAGGAGCATGGCCATCAGGGCATAGAAAGGACGTTGGAGCTCCTACGCCAGCGCTGTTATTGGCCGGGTATGACCTCAGATGTGTCCAAGTGGTGTCAGGCCTGTGAGAGGTGCCAAGTTGGCAAGGACTTTCAACATCCTGGTTCTAGTTTTATGGGGCACTTGTTGGCCTCACGGCCTAATGAAATTGTGGCAATTGACTATACAGTGTTAGAACCCACCCAGAGTGGTTTAGAAAATGTACTTGTCATGACTGACGTTTTTAGCAAATACACACTTGCTGTGCCCACCTCTGACCAACGGGCCCCCACTGTGGCCCAAGCTTTGGTGGTAGAGTGGTTCTCCAAGTTTGGTGTTCCTGCCCGTATCCACTCTGATCAGGGCCGCAACTTTGAGAGCTCTCTTATTCAACAGTTGTGTCACCTTTATGGCATTGAAAAGTCTCGTACCACGCCATACCATCCGGCCGGGAATGGCCAATGTGAACGGTTTAATAGGACGCTCCATAATTTGCTGCGCACTCTGCCAGTGTCTCGGAAGAGGGACTGGAGTTCCTGCTTGCCACAGGTCCTGTTCTCTTATAACACCACCCCCCATCAGTCAACCGGTGAGTCTCCGTTCTTTTTAATGTTCGGACAGGAGCCTAGACTACCAGTCGACTTCCTGTTGGGTAGAGTTCAGGATCCTGTGGGTGGAAGCATCCATGAGTGGATTCAGGAGCACCAGACCCGCTAGCAGTTGGCCTTCGAAGGTGCTACAGAGAGGTTGCGGGTTGCTGCAGAGCGTCGTAAGAATCACCATGATCGCCGGGTGAGAGCTTCTCCCCTTAAATTGGGCCAGCTAGTGTGGCTTCGTGATTTTACTGCACAGGGGCGTCATAAGCTCCGTGACCTTTACGGTCCTGTACAGTACAGAGTCCTCAAAGTGCCCAGAGAGGGAGGGTCTGTGTATACAATTGCACCAGTGGATGAACCGACCAAAGCCAGGCAGGTCAACCGTGCACTGTTGAAGGCTGTGGTTGAAGCTTATCTGATCTGTGGTTGTTGAGGCATGAGGCCCCTTTGGTAGCCCCCACTCAAGTATCTGTTACTCAAACCACTCCTTGGGGGCAGCGCCTACCAGATTCCTTACCACCTGCTGGGCAAGCCCCATTAGTGCTTATTGCTGCCAGGGCACCAGAAGGATCTACTCCCTCTTCACCCCCTTTGCCTCGGTCTGTTCCAGCAGTTAGTGAAGTGGCCATACGTCGTACAGCCCGGTCGACTGCGGGTCAGCATTCCAATGTCTATCACCTGCCAAGACCGGTGGTGGCAGCGGAGAATGCTGCTGATCCACTTGACCCTGTGTCCAACGCAGTAATGGCGCTCTTTCGGCCTTGGAGCTAGAATATGGCATTCTTAATTTTACTTATTCATTGTCGGGGCGACAATTCAAAAGGTGGGGTAGATTGTAGCAGTATGAGTTTAACTCATAAACTAATCTGCGTTCTTTTGGCCAATCAGCGCCATAGCCCTTCCCATAAATACGGTAGTAGCCCTTCTGACTGTCCTCTTGCTCGCTGGCGACGGAAGTGCGTCATACTTCCGGGTCACGCACTCTGTGTTTTGCTGCTGCGCGTCTGCAGGTAAAGTAGCGACTCTGCTGTCTCTGAACCTCTTTTACTGTTATTGGCTGCCGTTATGTTTATTATGCACTGAACGATCGTAGATCTCCGGTTGGCGGGTCAGTCCATCACTCTGTTGCTCAACGCATTTACAAGCGGATGATATTGAAAGCTGCCTGTACTGTTTGTACCCGTTGAGCTGCTTCCTTCTGGGTGATACAAAACGCTGCTTGATCGGTATGTAGGATACACGGTGTAGGATTTATTTGTTTGATTTGGGGTTCATTTATTTTTCTTTATAAATAACAGGAACTGGGCTGGCTCAACTGGGGATTCTCTTCAGCCGCAGAGCATTCACTAGCTGCTGTTTTGCCTGGTTGTTGTTCATCAAATGTGTCTTTTGAACACCATTTTAACCTTATTTACTGTCTGCACGCCCGTCCGGGACTATCGCTTGCCTAACGTACATATTGTGAACATTGTGTCATCAACTTTGGTTGAATGCTGCATGCCCGCTCTGGACAGCTGTAACTGTGAACGTCACTGACTGCTGTCCACCCGTTCGGCCTTCGCGGCCGCTGGCCAATCATGGCCGTTTGAATGTGCGAGCCTCTAGTCTGACGAGGGCTAGTATTTTAACTGTTTGAATGCAGCTGAAGGGGTTGGCTCTTTACTTATAATTTGGGTTAAGTGTTTATACTTTCTTTCTATTATTTCGTTTTCTTTTATTTAGTTAATTTGTATTTGTAGTTTCTTTATCAGGATTTCAGTTTATTTCGTTAGATAAACTAAACCAGTTAATACATTTATGTATCTTTTGTTTGATTGTCTCATTACTGAAATTGTTTTCCTTGGCCAAGGTTTCATTGTACTATAATTCATGTTTATTTTGTTTTTCTTTGTTTGAGAAGTGTCTGAGGGTTTATCTTATTTTCTAGTGTACTGCCTTCTGGAACCATTGCTGGTTCCGGCAGTTTGGTTACTTTGTGATTTAATATTATTTCAATTTGTTCTCTATCTGATTACATTGATCCTTATCTCCTTTTGTAGAGTGAATCCCAGCTGATTGTGTGTTTGTGTCCGCTTTTAGTTGCTGAGAGCCGAAGGTGGTGGTGTTGGTGTCTGGGTGGTGGTATCCCCTTCCTGTGTGCAGTGCTGTCTACCCAGTTTTCTTTGTGTTCACTGCTGTGTTTTTTTTTTTAGTGTTTGTGTGTTCACGTGGTGACCTTCCCTGGGATCTCTTCGTGCCCTTGTGACTCTTCTCCTCCACTGGTAAGCCTCAGCAGCAAGTATGAATGTGTTTTGAATTGTATTTTAATGATTGAATAAAAATGTATTTCTCGTAAAAATTGAACCTCGTCTCTGGCTGAATTGTTTACTTACCTGTGTCCTTAATTGAATTAATAGTACTGCAATTAGGAAATAAAGAAAATCATTCTCTGGGTGAAATTCCCAGGGTGGCGTAGTCGGTGTTCTTGGGGTAGGTTCCACCTAGACTATAACCTCCTCAGTACTGTTTGCTCTCTGTAACGCCACAAAGACATAGATGTCGTCGCTTCTCTGTCGAAACTAATTAATGAAAGAATGGATGAGCTGGCGTTGCAGCTAGATGGTGTTAAAAAAACTGTGGACTTCGCGTGTGAGGAAATAAAGGATGTGAAAAAACGAGTGGGCACTCTAGAAAACAGGATGACTAAAGAGGAGAGTCGCATGGACACACACCAGCAACAGATCTTCGACTTGGAACGGTACTCTCGGAGGTGGAATCTGAGGCTCCTTGGTGTCAAAGAAGATGAAAAGAACGATGTCCGCCAGATTGCCATCGAGATCTGTCAAGCCGTGTTACCTGAATGCAAAAACCGCATCCGTGATACTGTTGACACTGTGCATCGCAACGGCGCCAAGCTCCCTAACAGCAGCAAGCCCAGACCAATTCTCATTCAATTCATGTCAAGGGTGACCAGAGATAGCCTATGGAAAGCTGCAAAGACGTCGCAATTTCTCAAAGACAACCACTGGAAGTTTGCAGAGGATCTCTCAAGAGAAGATAGAGAACGACGGAACAAGTTATGGCCCATCATCGAAAAGGCGCGCAGCGAGGGCAAGAAAGCTTACTACGTTGGTTGTCGTGGATTCGTTAACGGGACAGAAATCTTCCCATCTTCAGGATAACCAAAGGTGGTAGCTTACATAGGCGACGTTCGCCCTGATTTGCTCTAAGTCGTTAAAATGTTAAACCACTATCATCACAAGGTTACTGTGGAATGTAAAATAGGAACAATTTATTTATTTTTATTTTATTTTTTTGGATTATAATATTGTTTCCTATCTAGCACTATTCTGTAGCCTACATAAGCTGAGAATCTACGTTTTGTTTATATTGTTTTTGCCAAATTGTTAGTTCATGCTGCAAAGCTCGATCCCTTTCTGAGGTAGATCATTTAAATACTTTCCTTGCCTTACACATAAAACAAATTAGTTCATATTTGTTATATATTTGTTATATGGTTCTGTTTTGATTTTGAACCATCATTTACTATCATTTCTAGTTGTTTATACTACTAATTACAGTTTACCTAACAGATTAACCTAACATCGCTAGCTTCCGTTATTGTTAGCACAACACGCTAGTATCTCGCTAGCCTGTTAAGGCGCCACCCGTGCGCTCAGTTATTTATTTATTTTTCTCGTGCGTGCCCGCGCATCTGAGTCCATAAAAAGCCCAGGTGAGTAAGAATCAGTCAACAAACACGGTGAGTAATGTCTTGTCCTGTTATTGTCACTTGCACATCATGCCATATGTTTACCATAGCCTTCCCCGTCGGCATAGGGTTTATATGTGATAAATGCAAGGAGACAGTCAGGCTGACGGAGAAGATTTCAGAATTAGAGACACGCATCCAAACTTTAATTGAGGATAGTAAGTGTGCTCGAGCTTTAGATACTACTTTGGATGCGCCTAGCATAGTGAACCATTTACATGATTCGGTTCCGGCTGAGTTATTGCCTGTGCAGCCAGGCAGATGGGTGACGGTGAGAAATCGCTCTAGTCGCGGATCAAAAAACCACTCTTCTGTTCCGGTTACCATAACAAATCGATTTGCCCCTCTCAGTGAAACACCCACTGAGAATGCTGTTGATTGTGCCCTGGTAATTGGCGATTCTATTACACGGAACGTGAAAATAGAGACACCAGCCACCATAGTCACATGTTTGCCGGGAGCCAGAGCGCCTGACATCAAAGCAAATTTAAAAGTGCTGGCTAATGCTAATCGTAAATTCTCTAAGATTGTTATTCACGTCGGCACTAATGATGTTCGACTTCGCCAGTCGGAGATCACCAAAATTAATATTAAAGAGGTGTTTGAACTCGCAAGTACGATGTCAGGCACTGTAATCTGCTCTGGCCCCCTTCCTGTTCGAAGGAGTGATGAGATAGTTAGTAGATTGTGTTCACTCAATGGCTGGTTGTCTAATTGGTGTCCGCAACATAATATAGAATTCATAGACAATTGGAAAAGTTTTTGGGGCAAGCCTGACCTGTTGAAAAGAGATGGTATTCATCCCACCTGGGATGGTGCTGCTCTTCTCTCTAGTAATTTGGCTCATAGTCTTAGAGATAAAACATGACAATCTGGGGCTCAGGTCAGGAAGCAGACAAACTGGCTAAACCGACCGTCTGCTAGCGGCCTCACGTCACCAAGGTCAGATAAATCCCATCACATAGAGACTCTTTCACCTAGATATCATCATATAGAGACTGTGTCTGTTCCCCGAATTTGGAAATCCAAAAAACTGCCAAACTTTTCTAAGGTTAAAAATCTAATTGATGTTCAAAAAATAAAAAACAGATATAATACAGATGAGCAAACGATAAAGCTTGGGTTGCTGAATATTCGATCCCTTAATTCAAAATCGCTCATAGTTAATGATAAGATTAAAGACTATAACCTAGATGTGCTGTGTTTGACAGAAACCTGGCTAAAACCAAACGATTACATTACTTTAAATGAGTCCACTCCGCAAGATTATTGTTATAAACATGAGCCTCGTCCGAAAGGCAAAGGGGGAGGTGTTGCTGTAATTTATAGTAATATTCTCAAAACCACTAAGAAATCTAGTTTTAAATATACTTCTTTTGAAGTGTTGGTGCTTAATGTAAAAATGTATAGTGTAAACAATAAATCACGTTTGAGAATTCTGCTGGCTACTGTATACAGGCCACCAGGGCACCATAAAGATTTTATCAAAGAATTTGCTGACTTTCTGTCAGAATTAATATTGGCTGCAGATAAAGTCCTAATTGTTGGTGATTTTAATATACATGTAGATAATGAAAAAGATGCATTGGGATTGGCATTTAAAGACATTATAAACTCAATTGGAGTGAGACAACACGTGTCAGGATCTACTCATTGTCGTAATCATACTCTTGATCTAATATTATCACATGGAATAGATGTTGATGGCGTTGAAATTCTGAAGCAGAGCGACGACATCTCCGATCATTATCTAGTCTTGTGTAAATTACATTTAGCCAAGGCTGCAAAGCCGACTCCGTGTTATAAATATGTTAGACCTATCACTTCTGCCACTAAAGATTGCTTTATCAATAATCTTCCAAATCAGTTTCATAATCTCAGCATCCCAGATAGCTTAGAAGAACTTGATATTGCAACAGAAACTTTTAACTCTCTCTTTTCCAGCACTTTAGACACAGTTGCTCCGCTGCGCTTAAAGAAGATTAAAGAAAATAGTCCAACGCCGTGGTACAATGAGCACACCCGGGCCCTTAAGAGAGCAGCCAGAAAAATGGAGCGAAACTGGAAGAAAACAAAACTAGAGGTATTTCGGATTTCATGGAAGGAGAGCTCGATTGCTTACAGAGAGGCCTTAAAAGATGCTAGAACTAATTATTTTTCAACCCTATTAGAAGAAAATAAACATAATCCTAGGTATTTATTTGAACAAGTGACTAAACTAACGAAAAAGAAAGCTTCAAGCCCAGAAGTTTCCAAGAAACACAGCAGTAATGACTTTATGAACTTCTTCACTTATAAGATTGATAATATCAGGGACAAAATTATAACTATGCAACCGTCTACTACAGTATCGCATCAGGGAGTATATTGTAGTCTCCGTGAGGAGCATTTTGATTCATTTGTTGCTATAGGAGAGGAAGAATTTTGCAAAATTGTTAATTCATCCAAATCGACAACTTGTATGCTAGACCCTATACCGACTAAGCTACTGAAAGAGATGCTTCCAGAGGTCATAGATCCTCTTCTAGATATCATTAATTCATCTTTGTCATTAGGATACGTACCAAAAACCTTTAAGTTGGCTATGATTAAACCGCTTGTTAAAAAACCGCGGCTTGATCCTACAGAATTAGTCAATTACAGGCCAATCTCGAATCTGCCTTTTCTGTCAAAGATACTAGAAAAAGCAGTATCCTCACAACTGTGTTCCTTTTTAGAAAGAAATAATATCTGCGAGGATTTTCAGTCCGGATTTAGACCGTACCATAGTACTGAGACTGCTCTCATTAAAGTCACAAATGATTTGCTCCTATCATCCGATCGTGGTTGTATCTCTCTATTAGTGTTACTTGATCTTAGTGCTGTATTTGATACTATCGACCACAACATTCTTTTAAATAGACTAGAAAACTATGTTGGCATTAGTGGAATTGCACTAGCATGGTTTAAATCATACTTATCTGACCGTTTTCAGTTTGTAGCAGTAAGTGAAGAGATGTCTTATCGATCACAAGTTCAGTATGGCGTACCACAAGGCTCAGTTCTAGGACCGCTGCTGTTCACTCTGTACATGCTACCATTAGGAGATATAATTAGGAAATATGGAATTAGCTTTCACTGTTATGCTGATGATACTCAGCTGTATATTTCTTCAAAACCTAACGAAACTTACCAATTCACAAAATTAACGGAATGCATAGCTGATATAAAGAATTGGATGACCAGTAATTTCCTATTACTAAATTCTGAAAAAACAGAGATTCTAATCATTGGACAAAAAACTTCCTCACCTAATAACCTAGAATACTGTCTAACACTTGATGGCTGCTCTGTTAAGTCTTCGTCGTCAGTTAGGAACCTGGGTGTGCTCTTTGATACCAATCTTTCATTTGAAAGTCACGTGTCTAGTATCTGTAAAACCGCATTTTTCCATCTTAAAAATATATCTAAATTACGTCATATGCTCTCACTGACAAATGCGGAACAATTAGTTCATGCTTTCATGACCTCAAGGCTAGATTATTGTAATGCTCTACTGGGTGGTTGCCCTGCACGCTTATTAAACAAACTACAGCTAGTTCAAAACGCAGCAGCTAGAGTTCTTACCAGAACAAGGAAGTATGACCATATTAGCCCGGTTCTGTCAACACTGCATTGGCTGCCCGTTAAACATCGTATAAATTTTAAAATATTGCTGATTACTTACAAAGCACTAAATGGTTTAGCTCCCCAGTACTTGAGCGAGCTCTTAACGCATTATAGTCCTTCACGTCTATTGCGATCTCAAAATTCTGGCCAGTTGATAATACCTAGAATATCAAAATCGACTTCTGGCGGTAGATCCTTTTCCTATTTAGCACCAAAACTTTGGAACAATCTTCCTAAGCAGATACAGTCTGTCAGTTTAAATCTAGACTAAAAACACATCTCTTTGGCTTAGCATACACATAACACATTATAGATTTCTATAATTCAATGTTAGGCTGCATAGATTAGATTAGATCAGCCGGAACCGGGAACACTTCCCATAATTCCTGATGTACTTTGTACATCATAAGAAGGATGGCGTCTACGCTAATATTAGTCTCTCTGTTTATCCCGAGGTTTACCGCAAACCGCCGGATCCAGGGCATATCCAGATCTGATGAAGGACCATCACATGGACACGACGACACGCATTATCAGGGCTGTGAAGGCCCATGGACACCTCACCACACTCATCTCCTCACCGGCCGGATGACCCAACCCAACCAGATGAACTGGATAATATCGTGAAAGTTCTGATCTCATCTGACTCCTGACATTATGCTGCCTAACTCATAATCATACACTGTTTCGTTGGCCAAAGGAGGACTGGCCCCCCGACTGAGCCTGGGTCCTCCCAAGGTTTTTTTCTCCATTCTGTCACCTGATGGAGTTTTGGTTCCTTGCCACTGTTGCCTTCGCCTTTTGGCTTGCTTAGTTGGGGACATTTAATTTTCAATTGAACAATACTATTACAACATTGTTTTCCTGTTATCTCTGTAAAGCTGCTTTGAAACAATTTGTATTGTAAAAGCGCTATATAAATAAAGGTGACTTGACTTGACTTGACTTATACGTTGTTATGTCACTTTCTTTTGTTTCACTTAATGCCGGGGGGTTGAGACAAATTTGTAAACGTAAAGCCTTATTTTTGTATGCAAAAAACTTTAAATCTGATTTTTCTTTCTTTCAAGAAAGCCATTCAGTAGCTGCTGATGTAAACTTCTGGAAGTCCCAATGGGGTAATGATGCATGGTATTCGCATGGGTCAGAGAGGTCAGCTGGGGTTACAACTTTGAAAGGTCCTTTTAATGGTACTATTCTACATTCAGATTGTGATTCTTTAGGCCACTATATTTGTCTACTAATTGATCATAACCACTCTATCTTTATTGTTATTAATATTTATGGTTACAATACCAAGCCTGAAAATGATAAATTAATTGATTCTATAGATGTAAGGTTAACTTTTTGGCTCTCCAAATACCCTAGTTCATTTATCTTAATTGGAGGTGATTTTAATATTACTTTAAATAATTCAATTGATAGGTGGCCCCACGTCCCAAATTCCAGAGATAATTTAAAATTGAAAACTTTTATGGAAAAATTTAATGTAGTTGACATTTGGCGAGAAAAGTTTCCTAATATTATATCTTATACTTGGAGTAATAGTTCAGGTTCAAGGAAATCTAGAATAGATTTTTACTTAATTTCTAATAATATACCAAAAGACAATGTAACAGTCAATATCCTTACAACACCACTTACTGATCATCAGGCAATCTATATTAAGATCCAACTCTCTGCTCATAATAACAATAGATCCTCATATTGGAAATTGAACAGCTCGCTCTTAGGACATAGTGCAGTAAAATTAGAAATTAAGCGGTTAATAAAGTTATATTGGGATAAGGGTAGGAAAAATAATCTATATTCTGCTAATTGGGAACTTTTTAAATTTGAAGCAGGCAAATTTTTAAGGCAATATGGAGCTAAAATGGCTAAACTTAAGGCAGCAGCAGAAGAAAAACTAATTGTTCAAATCTCTTCAATATATCAACTACCACCAGATGGAGTATCAGAGGAGGATAAATTACATCTGAGAGAACTTCAATGTCAACTCGATGAATTATATCGTGGAAAAGCTGAAGGAGCTTTTGTTAGGTCAAGAAAAAGATGGATAGAGGAAGGTGAACAAAACTCCGCTTATTTCTTCCGCTTAGAAAAGCACAGATCCAAGACAAATACTATTAATCAATTGAATATAAACGGCACTGTCTCTGATGATGCCCAAAGCATCTCCCAATTTTGTTATGCCTTTTATTCAAAGCTATACGAGTCTAAGTACAATGCAGATACAGCGATTAATTTTATCAACTCTATAAATAATTTAAAAATGATAGAACACACTGATAGGGATTATTGTGACAGTCCACTTACAAAAGAAGAGGTTATTGGAGCTATTGCTCTTCTTAAAAATAATAAATCACCTGGCAACGATGGACTGGTATCAGAATTCTATAAGTCATTTTCTGATCTACTAGCACCTTTTATGTTGCAAGTATTTGTCGAAAGTATTGAAAGGAGTACTCTTCCAGCGAGTCTCACGCAAGGCCTCATCACTCTAATCCCAAAGCCTAATAAGGATCCGCTTTTTATTGACAATTGGAGACCAATATGTCTTTTAAACAATGACTATAAAATCATGGCTTTAGTGTTGGCCAGAAGAATAAAAGATGTATTAGATGATATTATAGACGAAACCCAATCTGGTTTTATGAAGAATAGGCACATCTCTAATAATCTCAGACTTGTTTTTGACATATTGGATTACTCAGATCTGATACAGGATGACTCATTTATCCTCCTCTTAGACTTCTACAAAGCCTTTGACTCTATTGAGCATGAATTCATATTTCTCTCTCTTAAAAAATTTGGCTTTGGTGATATGTTCTGTAATGCTGTCTTGGCCCTGTATTCAAATGCTAATAGCTAATGAAAAATGGCACAACGTCAAGATTTAATCTTAAACGCGGGATCCGACAAGGATGCCCGATCAGCCCTTATTTGTTTTTACTTTGCATGCAAATTCTTGCCTCTCATATTTCTAATAGCGTCATGAAAGGTATTAGCATAGCAGGTAAAGATATACTCATCAGCCAACTAGCTGACGATACGACAATTTTTCTTAAGAATGCCAGTCAGGTGCCTATTGCCTTAAAAATTATTGAAGAATTTTCCACAGCTTCTGGCTTGGCCTTAAATTTAAGCAAATGTCAATTATTACCTGTCAAAGACTGTAAGGATCAGAATATTTGTCACAGGTCGGGAGGGTCGACTGGGTCTACCCCCTCCCTTTAGAATGTACCACTGAGGAGCAGACCAGAAACCAGGCGGACAAGGAAAGTAAAATGTAACAGGCTTTATTGATTAAAAGAATTTGTATATCCTAATTAAAATTCCTCCTTCCTCCCCAGCATCCAGTGGCCGCCGGGACGTCGGCTGGACGACAGGCGGGGACTGGGTCCACTCAACCCCCTCGGACTCTTCGGGTGCCGAGGTTCTCGGCAATGGAGGGAACGCGGACCTGACCAGCAGGTAAGTGCTCTAAGCACGGCTTTCCTTCTCGGACTCTGAGCGGACTGTACTCTTCTCGACCTCCCAAGTACAGAAGTTTACAGCGGTGAAGAAGAGCGTCGACTGGACAGCCGGTAGGTACTCCTGGTACGGTAGGTTCTTTCCTATGCAGGGGATGCAGAAAGCTTACGGCTGTGAAAGGGGCGTCGACTAGACAGCAGGTGGGTACTTCGAGCACGGTTGGTCCTTTCCTATACAGGGGGTGCAGGAAACTTAGGGCTGTGAAGGGGCGTCAACTAGACAGCAGGTAGGTACTTCGAGTCCGGTTGGTTCTTTCCTATACAGGGGATGCAGAAAGCTCACGGCTGTGAAAGGGGCGTCGACTAGACAGCAGGTAGGTACTTCGAGTCCGGTTGGTTCTTTCCTATACAGGGGATGCAGAAAGCTCACGGCTGTGAAAGGGGCGTCGACTAGACAGCAGGTAGGTACTTCGAGTCCGGTTGGTTCTTTCCTATACAGGGGATGCAGAAGCTCACGGCTGTGAAAGGGGCGTCGACTAGACAGCAGGTAGGTACTTCGAGTCCGGTTGGTTCTTTCCTATACAGGGGATGCAGAAAGCTCACGGCTGTGAAAGGGGCGTCGACTAGACAGCAGGTAGATACTTCGAGTCCGGTTGGTTCTTTCCTATACAGGGGATGCAGGAAACTTAGGGCTGTGGAAGGAGCGTCGACTAGACAGCAGGTGGGTACTTCGAGTACGGTTGGTCCTTTCCTAAACAGGGGATGCGGAAAGCTTACGGCTGTGGAAGGAGCGTCGACTAGACAGCAGGTGGGTACTTCGAGTACGGTTGGTCCTTTCCTATACAGGGGATGCAGAAAGCTCACGGCTGTGAAAGGGGCGTCGACTAGACAGCAGGTAGGTACTTCGAGTCCGGTTGGTTCTTTCCTATACAGGGGATGCAGAAAGCTCACGGCTGTGAAAGGGGCGTCGACTAGACAGCAGGTAGGTACTTCGAGTCCGGTTGGTTCTTTCCTATACAGGGGATGCAGAAAGCTCACGGCTGTGAAAGGGGCGTCGACTAGACAGCAGGTAGGTACTTCGAGTCCGGTTGGTTCTTTCCTATACAGGGGATGCAGGAAACTTAGGGCTGTGGAAGGAGCGTCGACTAGACAGCAGGTGGGTACTTCGAGTACGGTTGGTCCTTTCCTATACAGGGGATGCGGAAAGCTTACGGCTGTGGAAGGAGCGTCGACTAGACAGCAGGTGGGTACTTCGAGTACGGTTGGTCCTTTCCCATACAGGGGATGCAGAAAGCTCACGGCTGTGAAAGGGGCGTCGACTAGACAGCAGGTAGGTACTTCGAGTCCGGTTGGTTCTTTCCTATACAGGGGATGCAGAAGCTCACGGCTGTGAAAGGGGCGTCGACTAGACAGCAGGTAGGTACTTCGAGTCCGGTTGGTTCTTTCCTATACAGGGGATGCAGAAAGCTCACGGCTGTGAAAGGGGCGTCGACTAGACAGCAGGTAGGTACTTCGAGTCCGGTTGGTTCTTTCCTATACAGGGGATGCAGGAAACTTAGGGCTGTGGAAGGAGCGTCGACTAGACAGCAGGTGGGTACTTCGAGTACGGTTGGTCCTTTCCTATACAGGGGATGCGGAAAGCTTACGGCTGTGGAAGGAGCGTCGACTAGACAGCAGGTGGGTACTTCGAGTACGGTTGGTCCTTTCCTATACAGGGGATGCAGAAAGCTCACGGCTGTGAAAGGGGCGTCGACTAGACAGCAGGTAGGTACTTCGAGTCCGGTTGGTTCTTTCCTATACAGGGGATGCAGAAAGCTCACGGCTGTGAAAGGGGCGTCGACTAGACAGCAGGTAGGTACTTCGAGTCCGGTTGGTCCTTTCCTATACAGGGGATGCAGAAAGCTCACGGCTGTGAAAGGGGCGTCGACTAGACAGCAGGTAGGTACTTCGAGTCCGGTTGGTTCTTTCCTATACAGGGGATGCAGAAAGCTCACGGCTGTGAAAGGGGCGTCGACTAGACAGCAGGTAGGTACTTCGAGTCCGGTTGGTTCTTTCCTATACAGGGGATGCAGGAAACTTAGGGCTGTGGAAGGAGCGTCGACTAGACAGCAGGTGGGTACTTCGAGTACGGTTGGTCCTTTCCTATACAGGGGATGCGGAAAGCTTACGGCTGTGGAAGGAGCGTCGACTAGACAGCAGGTGGGTACTTCGAGTACGGTTTGTCCTTTCCTATACAGGGATGCCGAAAGCTCACGGCTGTGAAAGGGGCGTCGACTAGACAGCAGGTAGGTACTTCGAGTCCGGTTGGTTCTTTCCTATACAGGGGATGCAGAAAGCTCACGGCTGTGAAAGGGGCTCGACTAGACAGCAGGTAGGTACTTCGAGTCCGGTTGGTTCTTTCCTATACAGGGGATGCAGAAAGCTCACGACAGTGTTGATAACACAGAATGCACAAGGCGTTCGATGGAGGACACTCAGAACAGCAGATCACTGGACTTCCTCCGTTCTCCAGACAACATCAATGATGAATCAGAACATCGCAAGCTTTAAATTCCACCGTCGCTTAATCTCTTCTTCAGCGGCTCCAAACTGCAACACAGGGCAAGGCCGATGGGCACGTGACAGAATTCGGTATAGTAAGCATGCAGTAGCTTCACTTCAAACACACACGGTGGGCACAGCATCAACTCACGTCACTCTCAACCACTCTGTGAAATATAAGGCCACAGCCCACCTCCTTGTTCTGAACAGCAGGGACAGTAAGACGGAAGAATATATAGCGATCTCACTCGTGCATCATAACAGCTGTCTTCTCATTACGGTGTCTAGACTCCGGTTCCTAGATCGCTTCTCTTCATATACAGTGTCTTGGTGTATAAATCACGTATCATACGGCCAGTAAAAGGTTTGCACTTATCTCTACCCAGGCAGGGGACTTGATGTTTCCAAGGCAGCTTCTCCTCTGCTTCTCTGTTCCACTCCACCCAATCTTTCGTAGCGGGTTCCCTTCCGCGGATCGATCTCACCAGTCAATTTTGTCCCACAGAAACTCTCAGCCTTCCTCGACGGAACAAGGTCAGGACACAGCACCCGAAACCGAACACAGAACACTGCACTGAACTACCCTCTTGGTCTCCCAAAGCTTGGTCTTTATCTGTTTCAAGCCGCTGTGTGTCCCAATCACCAAACAGCCCCTTGATGCGCCGCACCTGCTGTCACTCTGTCATCAGCGGCTGCTGTTGCCATGGTAGCGACGCATATCAGGCTGACTGGGTGTTGCGTCGAGAGCGCTCCGGGCGGAAACATTCCTCCGTGGAATATATAGTTCCGCTGCTGGTTCGTCACCTTGTGACATATTTGTAAGATTCCCAGCCGAAAGGAAGCAAATTATTTAGGCTTAATCGTTTGTAAAGATGAAAAGAGAAGAATTCTATTAAACTTTCCACCGCTTATTAAAAAAACACAAACCAAATTAAATCGATGGTTGCAGAGAGACCTAACAGTAAGAGGGAGAGTCTTGCTCTCAAAAGCAGAAGGCTTGTCTCGACTAACATATGCAGCTCTTTCTGTTCATGTAGACAACAAAACTTGTAAGGATATCGATTGTATGCTATTTAACTTTCTTTGGAAGAATAGAACACATTACATCAAGAAAAATGTCATAATGAATAGCTATGAACATGGTGGGCTAAATGTGTTAGACTTTAATACTCTAAACAATACTTTTAAAATCAACTGGGCCAAACAATTTCTTAAAAATCCTGTTTCCATTTGGAATTTTATTCCTAACTTTATATTTTCTAGATTTGGTGGTTTGAGTTTCATATTAGGTTGCAATTACAATGTAGACAAAATACCAGAAAAGCTTTCTTTATTTCACAAACAAGTTTTGTTAGCATGGTTGCTCATATATAAGCACAACTTTTCTCCCCATAAATATATTATATGGAACAATCGGGATATTCTGTATAAGAACAAGTCATTATTTTTTTCTAACTGGATTGAGAAACAGATTATTTTAGTGTTTCAACTGTTTAATAGTGATGGACAACTTATGTCTTATTCAGAATTTTTAAACACCTATAAGTTTCCAGCCACACCGAAAGAATATGCAATAGTATATGATGCTATACCTTCTGGTGTCAAAATACTATTTAGAAGTGTTGATTTTAGTTGCTCTTCTGTTCCTTTCTATAATCCAATCGATTCAGATATAGGTAAAACTTGTCTGACCTCTGCTAGAAATAACAATAAATATGTACGGTCTTTGTTTCAGAAAGAAGTGATATCTGTCCCATATGTTGTTTCATACTGGAATTCTTTTGTAAATGATATAAACTGGAGAAAAGTATGGACAATTCCCAATAAGTTTTTTGTCACAAATAAGGTCAAAGAAATTTCTTTCAAAATTATCCATAAGTACTACCCTGCTAACCACTATATGACGAAATTCAAAAGGGACATTGATGTGAACTGTTCCTTTTGCGGAAATCACCCTGAGACCACCCAGCACTTGTTTTGGATCTGCACACACTCCACAACCTTCTGGAAGGACTTCTGCAGCTTTATTAGGAAAGAACTTTACAAGGACTTTACTTTGAAGTGGGAAAATGTTGTGTTTTGTTTTTTTAGAAAACAAAGTAAAGAAGATATGTTCTTTATTATAAATTTATTAATTGTGCAAGCTAAATTCTATATCCACAAATGCAAATATATAAAACAAAAACCAGCCTTTAAACATTTTTATTGTGATATGTTATCATATATAAAATTAATTAGTGGTTCTTTGAACAAAAAGGCTATGAAAACTAGAAATATTTGTATAGCTTACAATTTGTTTGATTGTATATGATGCCTATCCCCCTGGCAAGGGTATTATTAAGTTGTATGTTTTGTATACTTTGTATACTATTGTTTACGTTTGAGCAATAAAAAAAAAAAATAAAATAAAAAAAAACTCCGACTCTCCCTGTTTTCACTGCTTTCAGGTGAGTTTAGTCTCTAAAATCACACAAATAATACACACGACTGTTCTTGACACGTCTCTATACTTGTAATTGACACGCTTCTGTTTAATATTTACTTTATACAAATGGGTTAGTGTCTTCGAAAAAGTCCGTTAGCATGATAGCATCTCAACCGTTTTCAGAAGAGTTAACGTTAGGCTAACTTTATAGCATGAGCTTTTTCTTTATGAATGTTTGGGCTTTTAATCACATCTTATGTGTAGATGAGAGGTTTTGATATTTTTGTAAATATTTTTGCTTGGAAGTGAGCTAAAAACGTATGTATTTAACATAAAAGTAACGTTACTGTTAATCGATGACGTCACTTACACGGCTGAAACTAGCTCAATGGTTAATAAATATTGATATAAATTGTTCTGTGATTTCAGCAGCAACAAGATAATTGTTGGCTATGTGACAAATGGTTTGTTGTGTTCCTAGATCGTTCCATGCTGATGCCCTGCTCCGTAGCAGAGTTGAGCTGATCATCATCTCTAAAAGGCACCATACTATAAGTAAGCCAAAGACAAAATGTCCACTTGGAACTAAACCCAGATAGCACAAGTCTCTTTGATGTCATATTTACATCTGGAAGACGTATTTTTAAGAGTGTTTGCTCATCTGCAAGACGTCTATAGGACGTTTCTGTCAGATGTCAAATAGACGCTTATAAGATGTCAGTTTAACGTGCATTCTAAATCATTACATCTTAAAGACATCTTCTAAACGTCTATTTGACATCTGACAGAAACGTCCTATAGACGTCTTGCAGATGAGCAAACACTCTTAAAAATACGTCTTCCAGATGTAAATATAACATCAAAGAGACTTGTGCTATCTGGGAACTAAAACTTCAAACTACTAATGTTGTTGGTACATTATTATTATTTTTTTATGTTTTGAAAGTCTCTTATGCTCACCAAGACTGCATTTATTTAATTAAAAATACAGTAAAAACAGTAATATTGTGAAATATTAAAACATTTAAATAATTGTTTTCTATGGAGAAGCATCACATCATCCTTTAGAAATCATTTTGATAAAACATTTATGATTATTATCAGTGTTGAAATCAGTGCTGCTTCATATTTTTGTGTTTTTCAGGATTATTTGATGAATAGAAACAGAAATCTTTACTCTTCCTTCTGGTCAATTTAATGCATCCTTGCTGAATAAAAATATAATTTTTATTCTATTGAACCCAAACTTTTGAACAGTAGTGTAAACTACCATTTATATATGTTGGGTCTATTTAACAATTAATCCTGGAGAGAGAAAAAAGAAAATGGATTAAACTGTTACACTGGTTTACACAAAAATATTAATCAGCACAACTGTTTTTAACATTGATAATACTCAGAGAAATGTTTAGGACGTTTGCATTGTAATAATGTATAGTATTGAAATATAAAAATGCTGACTCGTTAGATCATGTTTACTCATTAAAATCAGACGATTTCCTATTAATTCAATTGAATGTAAGGGAATAACTCTAGAATAACCTTCCTGATAATGTTTGGGGCCCAGAAACACGATCCTAATATAAACCTAGATTAAAGACATCTCTTTATCCAAGCATTCAATTAACACATCTCATAATCTTGCACTACAGTTATATGTGATGAAATGGTAAAAAGTGCACATGATCATGCCTGCTATATGACAGCAGCTATGCTAACCTTTCTCCTGTTGCTTCCCTGTTTCTATCTTAGGATGCTCAGCAAGTTTACTAGAGATTACAGCAGCTCCAGTCTGGATCCAGCCTCACTTGTGAAGACTTCTACCCAGATAGCACAAGTCTCTTTGATGTCATATTTACATCTGGAAGACGTATTTTAAAGAGTGTTTGCTCATCTGCAATACGTCTATAGGACGTTTCTGTCAGATGTCAAATAGATGTTTAGAAGATGTCTTTAAGATGTAATGATTTAGAATGCACGTTAAACTGACATCTTATAAACGTCTATTTGACATCTGACAGAAACGTCCTATAGACGTATTGCAGATGAGCAAACACTCTTTAAAATACGTCTTCCAGATGTAAATATGACATCAAAGAGACTTGTGCTATCTGGGTAATGACACCAAGACTCTTGGAGACTTCAGATGATGACAAACTATAGATGGACATACAAAACTGCCAGATATTATCCTTATATTGCACTGGCCCGGTTTTACAGGCAGGGCTTGGATTAAGCCAGGATTAGGCCTTAGTTAAATTAGAATATTTAAGTAGCTTTTTAAAATGTACTTTAGAAAAAAATAATTACTGGTGTGCATCTTGAGACAAAACAATGGCACTGAAATATTTTAAGATGTCAGTGCAAGTTGCTTTCAGTTAAGACAGTTTTAACATGCATTTTAGTAAATAAAATAGAAAAATATTACAGCACTACTTTATTTCACATAATTCTTGTCACAGAACGCTCGACGACGCCTCCTCCTGGTTTCACCAGATCCCTCTCTCCTGCGTTTTAGGACTTCATTTCCCATTATCATTCCCTGCTCATCTCCTGATTAATCACCCCATCAGCATCACCTGTGTGCCCTTAGCTCCCCTTTATCTGGACTGCTCTGTTCATTGTTATTTTGTGAAGTCTTGTTTTACCTACACTCTGTCTCTAGCTTGTTTCTCGGATTGCTCTGTTATTTTGACTTGGACTCTGAACTCGTTTTTGAACCTTTGCTGCCAGCCCCTGACCTTTGCCTGTTTGATGTACGTTCTTGGATTACCCTAAACTGTGTGCTGAGTTTGAGTTTGCTACCGCCCTTGCCACGGGCTTTTGAGTTTTATGACTGCTTTCCTTTGTTGGCTTACCTGTATCAATAAATTACTGCAAATGGATCCGACTGCCTCAGCCTCTTCGTCACAGAAGACTTCACCAAAGCAGGATCCAGCAGATTTCCATCGACTGGCCTCCGAGGTATCCACTCAAGCGAGTGTGCTGGCCGCCCATCAGCAACAGTTAGTTAAATTGACAAATCTCACCGATGAGCTCGTGAGATCAGTCCGAGCGCTATCCCCGCCGAGCGCGGCTGATAATCAAGCTCCGAGTCCAACTGCACCTGCTCCCGCTCCACCTGCCGTGAGTAACAATTCAAACCAGCCCAAGTTATCCCTTCCTGAGAAATTTGATGGCTCACCCTCTACCTGTAAGGGATTTTTGTTGCAGTGCAGTTTGTATTTCGACCAGCAGACTCAGTCCTTCTCCACTGATGAGAGCCGCGTTTCCTTCATGTGTTCTCTACTCACCGGCCGGGCTTTGGAGTGGGCTACTGCACTCTGGTATGGAGGTCAGCTCTCTTTCCCCTCTTATACTGAGTTTCTAGCCCAATTTAGAGAGGTGTTCGAACATACTGCGGGAGGAAAGGATCCGGGAGAGTTGCTGCTCACGTTACGCCAGGGGAATTCTACCGCAGCGGACTACACACTCTCGTTTCGGACCCTTGCAGCCCAAGCTGGATGGGAGGAGGAACCTTTAAAGCTCCTGTATCGCAAGGGACTTAACCCGGACCTCCAGGGAGAGCTGGCGTGCCGCGACGACGGTAAATCTTTGAATCAAATTATGGAGCTCGCCATCCGCCTCGACAACCTGATTCGCGCCCGACGCACACCCATCAGATCCAGTCTCTTCGAGTGTGCCTTCCCCAACGCGGAGTCGGAGCCCATGCAGATTGGTTACACACGCCTCTCTACAGCGGAGCGGGAGAGGAGACGCCGTAATCATCTCTGCATGTATTGCGGTGAGGCGGGTCATCTGAGGGCCACCTGTCCGGTTAATCCAGCGCTCAAGAATTCTGCTGCGGTGAGTTTAAATCACTCTTCTAAATTATGCTCTGTGGACAGTTCTTTGAAATTTAATGGACAGATTTTAAACATAAGAGCCTTGATTGATTCTGGAGCTGCTGGAAATTTTATCGACCTTGCATTTGCCAAAACTCATCGTGTTTCTCTCCTCGCATGTGAGTCTGGTGTGACCGTGGAAGCGCTGGATGGACGCCCCCTGGGGTCTGGAGAGGTGCAATACACCACGCAACCCCTCACGCTCAGCTTCGGGACACAGCATTCGGAGACTATCCAATTCTTCACGATTCACTCACCTATGCATCCTGTAATCTTGGGGCTTCCTTGGCTAGTGAAACATAATCCCCAAATTTCCTGGTCTAACGGGAGAATCTCCAGGTGGTCCGAATTCTGTCAGATCAACTGCGCGGCTGCTGTCCGAGGTACTGAACTCCACAGCGCTGCACTCAAGGGAGTGGATTTTCTGGAAATTCCCTCCGAATACCACGATCTAGCCCTGGCCTTCAGCGAGACTGAAGCTTCTCACCTTCCCGCTCACCGTGCTGGCGACTGTGCTATTGAGCTTTTGCCTGGGGCCGTACCTCCACGTGGAAGAGTTTACCCGCTGTCACAACCTGAAACCGAGACCATGAGAGCGTACATTGACGAACAGCTGGCTAAAGGTTTTATTACCACCTCTACATCTCCGGCTTCCGCTGGATTCTTTTTCGTTAAAAAGAAGGATGGGGGTCTTCGGCCGTGTATTGACTATCGTGGTCTTAATGAGGTAACAGTCAAATACCGCTATCCTCTTCCGCTAGTCCCAGCAGCCCTAGAGATGCTCCGCACTGCCCGCTACTTTACAAAGCTGGACTTAAGGAACGCATACAACTTGATTCGCATACGGAGTGGAGACGAGTGGAAAACGGCGTTTTCAACTACATCCGGGCACTACGAATATCGGGTAATGCCGTTCGGCCTTTCTAACAGTCCTTCCGTTTTTCAAGCTTTTGTAAATAATGTTTTCCGGGACATGTTACATCAGAGAGTTATTGTCTACATTGACGATATTTTGATTTATTCTGATTCCCTTGAAGAACATGTCCAGGATGTTCGTGCTGTCCTCAAGCGCCTGATCGACAACCAGCTATATGCCAAGCTCTCCAAGTGCGAGTTTCACCAGACACGTATCTCCTTTCTGGGCTATATCATCAGTGCGGACGGAGTTCTTATGGATGACAGCAAGGTCAGCGCCGTGGTGAATTGGCCGCAACCTTCCTCTGTTAAGGAGCTGCAGCGCTTTTTGGGCTTTGCGAACTTTTACCGCAGATTCATCCGCAATTTCAGTGTAATTGTAGCCCCTCTCACATCTCTGCTTCGAGGAAAGGGAAAATATTTTAAGTGGACAGCGGATTGTACTGCGGCCTTTGCTCAGCTCAAGGAAAGATTCACTTCTGCTCCCATCCTTCGTCACCCGGATCCTGAGAGGGAGTTTATCATTGAAGTGGATGCATCTAACACAGGAGTGGGGGCGGTCCTGTCTCAGCGGGATGGGAATCCAGCGAAAATGTTCCCATGCGCCTTCTACTCTCGCAAGCTTAACTCCGCAGAGCGCAACTATGACGTGGGGGATCGCGAACTCTTGGCCATGAAGGCCGCCTTTGAGGAGTGGAGGCACTGGCTGGAGGGAGCTCGTCAGCCTTTCACAGTACTCACTGATCACAGGAATCTCGAGTACATTAGGTCAGCTAAGCGTCTGAATGCTCGCCAGGCTCGCTGGTCTCTGTTCTTTTCAAGATTCGATTTTAAGATCACCTACAGGCCAGGCTCCCAGAACGGCAAAGCTGACGCCCTGTCCCGCCAGTTTGACGGTCCTTGTGAGGAATCTAAACCTGAACCCATTATTCCCACTACTCTAATTGTGGCGCCTGTTCAATGGGACATCATCTCTGAGATCACCGCGTCTCTAGGTAGTCATCCCGCTCCACCTGAATGTCCCGCCGGCCGTCTCTTCGTTCCACCCGGGCTCCGCCATCGTGTGCTTCAGTGGGTTCACTGCACCCCGAGCGCGGGTCATCCAGGTATCGCGGCTACCACACAGTTAGTTACCAATCGCTTTTGGTGGGTCTCACTCCAGTCTGATGTCATAAAATTTGTTCGTCAATGCTCTGTTTGTAACACTGTAAAATCCTCTCATCTCAAGCCAGCTGGACTGTTACAACCTCTGCCAGTACCACAGCGTCCTTGGTCGCACATCGCCGTGGATTTTGTTACGGATCTGCCTCCCTCACAGGGATTTACCACTATCCTCTCCGTGGTGGATCGTTTCTCTAAATCCTGCCGTTTCATACCCCTGACCGGCCTGCCCACAGCCTTACAGACAGCCGAGGCTCTTCTCAATCAGGTGTTCCGTCTCTTTGGTTTGCCCGAGGACATTGTCACTGACCGCGGTCCCCAGTTTACCTCCCGTGTCTGGAGAGAGTTGTGCGCCAAACTCAATATCAATGTCAGTCTAACGTCTGGTTACCATCCTCAGGCCAACGGGCAGGTTGAACGTTTAAACCAAGATTTGATTCGATTTCTGAGAACGTACTGCCACCAGAATCAGCAGGACTGGAGTCGCTTTCTGGCCTGGGCGGAGTATGCCCAGAATTCCCTGTTAAAACCTGCTACTGGTCTAACGCCTTTTAAATGTGTTCTAGGTTTCCAGCCTCCCCTCTTCCCGTGGGCCGGGGAGCCATCCGACCTCCCAGCAGTAGATGCATGGCTCCGGCGCAGCGAGGCCACCTGGGATGCTGCTCACGTTCAATTGCAGCGCACCGTCCGCCGTTATCAGCATCAGGCGGATCGGAGGAGGCGTGGAGGTCCCAGGTATCGACCCGGTCAGTGGGTGTGGCTCTCTGCGCGAGATCTGCGTCTCAAGCTCCCGAGCAGGAAACTGTCTCCTCGTTTCGTCGGGCCATTCAAGATTCTTCGTCAGATAACACCAGTTTCTTTTCGTTTGGCTCTCCCTGCTCATTACAAGATCTCACCCACATTTCATGTGTCCCTTTTCAGACCCGCTGTCGCCCCCAGGAGAGAGGAGAGCCGGGAGGAGGACGCTCCTGTTCAGACTCCCCCCATTGAGGTGGACGGTGCGGAGGCTTTCCGGGTGCGAGAGGTCCTGAACTCTAGACGTCACGGCGGGGTGTTACAATACCTTATCGACTGGGAGGGGTACGGTCCCGAGGAGCGCTCCTGGGTCAGGTCTCAGGATATCCTGGACCCCACATTAACTGCCGCTTTTCACCGGGACCATCCAGATCGCCCTGCTCCAAGACCCCGTGGTAGACCCCGTCGTCGACCAGGTCCTCGCTTCCGGAGCCGCTCGCAGGGGGGGGGCTCTGTCACAGAACGCTCGACGACGCCTCCTCCTGGTTTCACCAGATCCCTCTCTCCTGCGTTTTAGGACTTCATTTCCCATTATCATTCCCTGCTCATCTCCTGATTAATCACCCCATCAGCATCACCTGTGTGCCCTTAGCTCCCCTTTATCTGGACTGCTCTGTTCATTGTTATTTTGTGAAGTCTTGTTTTACCTACACTCTGTCTCTAGCTTGTTTCTCGGATTGCTCTGTTATTTTGACTTGGACTCTGAACTCGTTTTTGAACCTTTGCTGCCAGCCCCTGACCTTTGCCTGTTTGATGTACGTTCTTGGATTACCCTAAACTGTGTGCTGAGTTTGAGTTTGCTACCGCCCTTGCCACGGGCTTTTGAGTTTTATGACTGCTTTCCTTTGTTGGCTTACCTGTATCAATAAATTACTGCAAATGGATCCGACTGCCTCAGCCTCTTCGTCACAATTCTATATCTGAGCTGTAGATAAACGGAAGGGGAAAAATCAGAACTAAATATATTTACATTTACATTTACATTTAGTCATTTAGCAGACGCTTTTATCCAAAGCGACTTACAACTGAGGACAAAACCAAGCGAGTCATCGTGAAAAGGCAAAAACAACGCAAGAAGTGCTCAAAGTACAAAGTTCACACATAGCTCGGAGTAGTATAAGCCAAGCAAGGGTCGATTTAAAGGAAAGGGAAACGTTTTTTTTTTATTTTTTTTTTTTTATGTTAAGTGCTCCCTGAAGAGATGAGTTTTCAGTTGTCTTTTGAATGCTGTCAGGGATTCTGCATTCCGAATGAGGCTGGGCAGATCATTCCACCAGCATGGAACTGTGAATGAGAAAGTTCTGGAGAGTGATTTTGTGGCTCGCTGTGATGGTACCACGAGCCGCCGCTCATTGACCGATCGTAGGCTTCTGGTAGGGATGTAGACTTGTAATAGCGAGTGAAAGTAGGAGGGAGCTGAACCTGTGGTCAATCTGTAAGCAAGCGTCAACAGTATATATATATTTATATTTTGTATATATATATATATTTTGTTTGACCAGCAAAACATTCATGAGTCATGTTGACAGCTGTTATCTATTTTTCCAACCCATTTAAAAACAGTCTGTGAGTGCCATCTTTTGGACATTCATCATATTGCATTGGTTTTAATTTATTGTCCTCAAACAGAGCACTAATCTGTTTATTTTAAAGTTACACATTCTACATTGATTAAAAAAGAAAATCAAATGTGTTTTTTAATGGTAGTATTATTTTATACAGAAATAAATTAATTATAATTCAGATGAGAATAAAGGAAAACAAATCTGAAAATATAGCAAATAAATTTTAAATTAATTCAGGTACAATTACCAAACATATCTCAAGGTCTTTTTATTAATTTAATTAATAAACTAATTATATAAAACTATTGTCAATGCACTACAAATAAACTGGTTCTATGCCTTTACTTTATTAATAAAATTTATTTTAAAAATACAAGGCTTAATACATTTATATTCCTTTAATCCAATAGTAATACATTAATTACATGAATTACTCAAATGTAGTAATACACTATAGCCTACAGCCTGAGACATGCACAATATAAAAAAAAATTGCCTTCTGCATTTTTGTTTTGCTTTTCCCTCCATTGTACCGAACCGTAATGTCTGAACCGAGGTATGAACCGAACCGTGACTTCTGTGTACCGTTCCACCCTACTTTAAACTCATGACTTGTATTATCTTATGGACATTACTTTGTTGCCAGAAGATGCTCTCCAGTGAATATTGCAGTTCTGAAGAAGGAAATATCAAAAACAACATGTTTGCAGAGATATATATATTTTTTTTACATTTTGCAAGCTTGCAAATCTTATTTTTCGATCTTGCAAAACTTTTTTTTGTACGATTTTGAGTTTTCGAACACTTAGTTTCAACCTTTCAGAACTTTATTTTCAGTTTTGAATCATGGCAGGATATTAATCCCATACATAAAGGGTCATTTATGTGTTTAAAGATCACGCAAAATGAAAGCATAAACTTGTGCCATACGCAGTACCAGGAGACTTCCCGAATTCATAAATCTGAATGCTTGTGTACGCAAACAGACAGTAGCACGATGGGTAACACTTTATTTTACAGTGTCCTTGTTACATTACAATAGTAACAGTTGATTATGCATAATTATATGCAACTAACCCTCAACCAAAGCTTAATGTTACCCTAACTCTAGTAAGTAGCCTATATGTACTTAATTAATATTACTTAAATATATAATTACACTGTAACAATGACACTGTAAAGTAAATTACAACCGCACAATGTGTTCGTGAATAAAATCACTAGTCAATAGGGCGCAATGATCCGCTGTAGCCTATTTAAAAAATATTTAAATTATCTTTAAAAATTGCTGTATAGACCTACAGTTTTAAATTTTGATTTACTTTGTTTTAGGTTCCAAGCATACCACGAGTGGAATCAGATGTGGAGGAGTAACAACGCGTTTCAGCTGTAAACCAACATGCAAACACATACACAACATACACGCAATTTTTTGTTAAATAAAAGTATTTTGTTAAATAAAAGTATTTTGTTTCCTGATATTCCTTGTTGTGTGTTTTTTTCCTTGGGTAGTTTCAATTTTGTGTAATCAGACTAAGTATAAAAGGATGTTAAAAGGACTTCTAATGAACGTTCTGTAAAGGTCCCTGAATGTTTTCCAACCGTCCCACGAAGGTCCCTCGGGACGTCCTGCTAACGTTTAAAGAACCCTACACGAAGACGTACAGAGGACGTTCGCAGAGGACGTTCAGGGACGTTCTAGGGACGTCTTTTTAAGGACTTCTAATGAACGTTCTGTAAAGGTCCCCAAATGTTTTCCAAACGTCCCACGAAGGTCCCTCGGGACGTCGCACGGCGGTCCTGCGAAATTTCTCCGCGACGTCCTGCGAACGTCCCCCGCGACGTCCTGCTAACGTTTAAAGAACCCTACACGAAAACGTCCAGAGGACGTTCGCAGAGGACGTTCAGGGACGTTCTAGGGACGTCTTTTTAAGGACTTCTAATGAACGTTCTGTAAAGGTCCCCAAATGTTTTCCAAACGTCCCACGAAGGTCCCTCGGGACGTCGCACGGCTGTCCTGCGAAATTTCTCCCGCGACGTCCTGCGAACGTCCCCCGCGACGTCCTGCTAACGTTTAAAGAACCCTACACGAAAACGTCCAGAGGACGTTCGCAGAGGACGTTCAGGGACGTTCTAGGGACGTCTTTTTGTTAGCTGGGAAGGGCCTCTTTGTCGGAGTAGCGTGCTGCCATCCTCAAAACGCGATGAACTATCAGTGAATCTGATGAAGAAACTTCGTGTTGTTTGGCATTGATCGGGGGTGCTCGGAGCCGCGTGTGCTATGCATAGATCGCCTATTTACCATGTGAAAAGCTCTGGGGGCGTGGTGGTCTCAGCTCATTAAAGATAATGAAGGGAGAACAGAAAAACTGTACCTCTCCTTGGTTTCAAACAGATTACATAAACTGGAAATATTATTTTTTTTTATTAAATTACTTCATTTAAAAGAAGAGAATTTCAGCTTCATAAAGAGAAATCTCTCGTATCTCTGTGACTAGTATTGACAGAGTTACAGTTATTTTTTCGGACGCGTTTCAGAATGGACTTCACTGACAGAGAGAAGGCAAAACGCGCATCATGTTTATTTTTCTTTATTTGACGAAAAGCACAACACTTTGTTTTTATTGTATTTACAAAAAAAAAATAGACACTTAAAGGGTACCTATCATGGAATTTTGAAAATTACCTTTCATGTAGTGTGTAACATAGATCTAAATGAACAAAAACATCCTGCAAAGTTTTAAATATGAAAGTTCACCGTATACAAAGTTATTGTCTCTCAAAAGTCGACTCTGAGTCGCTGATATGAATCGATAGACAAACGATGCACTTTCGTACGTCACTTGCACAAGTTATTTGAATAAGACACGCCCACTCAGTGCGCGCGCCGAGCAGACAGAGAAACCTGACAACATCATGTCGACGAGACTCTGTTCTGAAGTGCGAATCAAAAGCAAACTTTTTTTTTCACTGCCCAGGGACAAGCATGTGAAGACTCAGTGGCTAGAGTCTATATTTACAACTATACCACACAAGTATAGCCGAACCTTGAGCTGTGTTCACGTTATTTTAATGACGATCGCTTCACAAACACAAATGCTTTCAAGTGTGGATTCGCGAGTCGGCTGCTATAGGAAGGTTCAATACCAAGTTTATTTAGATCAGCTTCCTCCTCCGAATCACAACCTGTAAGTACTATTAATAATTGTTGCTTTTATGTGTGTGTGTGTGTGTGTGTGTGTGTGTGTGTGTGTGTGTGTGTGTGTGTGTGTGTGTGTGTGTGTGTGTGTGTGTGTGTGTGTGTGTGTGTGTGTGTGTGTGTGTGTGTGTGTGTGTGTGTGTGGTGTGTGTGTGAGAGTGAGAGTTACGCTCAGCAGCTTCTAGGTCTCCAATGTCATTTTTTTTGTTTTTTGAAATATGTGAAATTATGTGAAGCGTATTGTAGTACTGCAGTGCTTTATCAATATGTTTAAGCTTTGGGCTAACGCGAAATATAACTGACTGCGTCATCTGACCAATCACCGCCGATTATTGTCACGCAAAGGAGGGGTTTGGACAAATGAGTCGTCAAACGAATCATTAGGGAGTCGGTGAGCAAATCAGGTAAAAATAAATGCATATTATAAGACAACAAAAGTGTTTTTTGTCATTGCATGCTTGTAAAACTGTTGTTGGGGACTCCCAGAACATTATTAGGAACATTTTAAATGCCATAATAGGTACCCTTTAACAGGATCTAATGATGTACAATACTTATATGTAAGATCAAAATCAACAGAGTAATTTGATTCTCTTTTGCACTGATAAGGAAAAGATCGAGCTCGTCACGCCGGCACTCCTTCATCGCTCTAATTGGTTTTAGGTCTATCCAATTGCGCCCAGAGGCATTTGAGCGACATCCGTTGGTGACGCCCCTTTGGAAATGATTTGTCTATTAAGCTTTGCCAGACCATAACTCAGTTACTACTGAGAATGGTCTGGTTTTAACCAGGCTATAGACGTCAGAGTGTATTTTTATAAATTACAAATATATTTTCACTAGTTCACACTTACATATAATTAGAGGGAGAAAGTTTAATGCGTATTTGGCGTGCTGTCCGGGGGGAGGGCTTCGTGCTCGGAATTCGGCCCGAACCCATAATACTCCCCCGGTATGTAAGTGCTTATGACAAAAAGTGAGGCGAAAGGGGTGGTGGAGGGATGCTGCAAAAAACTGCCAATGCAACGAGGTGAGACCTCTGGGTATTTATAGCTCTCATCGTTGATTGCTGAGTGCTCTCCACCCGTGTTAATTATCTGCGCGTGCTCCTCCCGAACTTTGTTAATAAAACATCATTTCACTAGTTCACACTTACATATAATTAGAGGGAGAAAGTTTAATGCGTATTTGGCGTGCTGTCCGGGGGGAGGGCTTCGTGCTCGGAATTCGGCCCGAACCCATAATACTCCCCCATAAAAGCCAGATGACTTGGGACAGCACTCGTAAAATTATGCGGAATTAAACCCCCCAAAAAGTGAAAGGCATGAGAAGGTATTTACTAAAGAACGAGCTTGACCGTTCGACCGTGAGGGCTCTCGCAACATCCGACGGGAACTTGGATGCTCGCGGCATCGGACGGATAAGCCCTGCCAGCAGTTGAACTGACAGCTCGAATGACACCAGATTTAAACGAGCTTGATTATGGAACGTGTTTAGCCGTTCGACCGGGAGGGCTCTCGCAGCATCCAACGGGAGCTTGGGTGCTCGCGGCATCAGACGGGTAAGCCCTGCCAGCGATCGAACTCAGGGCGACCGCTGAACTCGGTCGGGAAGCTCGACCAGCACTTCGAAGGGGGCTGGGACACGGAAATAGACCCCTCGCCACCCGACGAACGGGGAGCCCGCACAGCGACTCGAGCGCGGCCGTCCAACGACGATTAAGACAGGCAGGCTCTCACTGCGATTCGGACGGGAGGGCTCGATCAGCGCTTTGGGAGGGGGACAGGGCCCGGCCTACGAACGAGGAGCCATCACTGCGTACGAACGGGGGAGCCTGCAATTGTAAAAATACACTGTATATTAGATCTACTTATTGAAATGGGCGAGAATACGATGAGCCAGAAATAGTTTTGAAGTGGTTTGGAGAGTGACGATGAATGGAGCGTAACAGGTGGTGGGAATTAACTAATTAATTGGTTAATACTTGGTGAGCGTTTCTGATGTGGAAGCGGCTGGATCTGATGTGGGTATAGAGAGCTTCAGATGACCAGCGACCAAGGGTTTGAGTTTGTTGCTGAGAGAGACCTTTTTGTGCGGCTGAGGTTGCTGCTCCGAAGCGAAAAGAATGACTTGGAAATTGGTTTGCTGCAATGCCTAACTGGATGAGAACTGCTTTAAGATGTTTTTGGAACCAGAAACCTGTGGCTGGATAATTGTAATCGACAGCAAATAGTGGGTCGAGTTGGGACTTGACCATGGAACATCTATGCTGCAAGTAGTTTATAAGAGAATGATACTGTTGAATGGGAGTTAGCAAATTGAAAATGTAAACAAATTGACCTTTCTTTACGCAATCCGATTGCTTTAATGAAGAAAGATAATGTTTCGTTATCTACGATCTGTAAGTCTGAAATGGTGGATATTCTAATCGAATTTAGACGTGTTAGAGGAATGGTAACCGAGACGGAGTCATGAAAAACGCTTGAGTATATCAATAGTACGGGGTTGTTTGGTATCCGGGCGAGTAGGAAGAGCTCCTTGAATTCCTTTAATGAGAAGGGAACGTTTGAGAATCGTTTACGGCAGGGGCGGGCTTACCGTAGGCTAATTTATAGGGAAAATTGAAAGATGCTTAGGTAGCTTTTTTTAATGGATCCGGCTTGGAGACCAACTTAAAGTGAGAAATGTATGTAACGGCTAAAAGAGAAATCGGGAAGCAGCAGGTTGTGAGTGAGGTGAAAAGTTTTAAAAGATTTCCATGCGGTGTGATATGTTTGGAAAGTTCTCGGTGCGACTGCTTGGAGGATGGAATCGATAGAGGTATCCAGGGGTTTTAGCGATTGGATTGATGGAGGATCGGCTGAGAATAATGAGGGACTGGAGTTGGAATTGAATCCGCTTCTGGGGCCAGCATCATGAATTTCTGAAAGAGAAACGAGAGAGAGTCTGCAATTTGATTTTGTCAGCCTGGAACGTGCTTGGCAGTTATATAAACTGCTCGCAAGCGGAATCCAGATGAGGCGTCTGATCAGAGGCCCCTGGACGCAATGTCTTGTAGGCCCTCCTTAGGCAGGCCAAATATATGGTTTGACCAATTTTAATTTGCCATTAGGCTAACAGTTTTACTGATTTAAAAAAAAAAAAAAAAAAAATGTTTTTGGAGTAAAGTTCATGAATTATTGTTCTTTTCCCATAGGATTCTTTAAAACTATGTTGTGTGGAATTTTGTCCGTCGGGGGGGGGGGGGGGGGGGAATTTTGTACGTTTTAAGGTTAAATGCATCAATCTGGTGCACTTTGAGAGCTCAAATTTAAGAGCTTTAACCGGCTTCAGCCCCATGAACTGTGACATTGAATAAAGGAAAAGCATTGACTTGTACCTGGACATTAAAGAGGGATCAAATATCTTTTTAGTTATGATATAGAGTCTCAGTGTGTTTTAGGATGCCAAACGATTATTATAATAATGTAATAATGATTTATATAATTATTCCTAGCTATTACGTAAAATCCATATAGGCTATAAATGTACTGTATAAATGAAAATGAATATTTCAAAAGTATATTTTACTTACACTATTGTATAGGAAAATTACAATACTTTTGTCCTAATTTCTTCACTTGCAAGAAATAGAGCTTTTATTTTGGAGAAAACACCTGATTACCATGCTGATCGCGTGAGCAAAGTGCGGACTTTTCTTTAAATCACGCAGCACAAACAGAATGCCTATATAGGCTACTTAATTACAGTCTTGTGCTGTTTTATAAAGGCACAAAGCCATATCACGGTTTCGGTGTTGGGAAAAGGGGGAAGAGAGAAAGTTTGGCAAGAGGCGGATTCGAACTCGAGTCGAACGCGTCAAAAGCTGCTTTCAAGCACCTCACGCCCTCGCCCTACGCCACTGTAGATATTCAGTGAATGATATCTTTTTGCTAAAACGACGGGCACGTAGTCCAAATGTAGGCTACGCTCTCAACTCGCGTTTAAAGTCTGATAGGCAGCACGCAGCACAGAAGAATGTCCAATTTAGCGTGAGATTTCTTTGGTGGGCGTGAGAGCGTGAGATTGAGGCTGAATGCGTGAGTGTCACACCAGATGCGTGAGAGTTGGCAACCCTGCATTTTATTCGATTTACTGAAGCCTGTAAAACGCATTTGCCGCTGCACGGCCGTGTGTATATCTAGGCTGCAGAGTCTGGCTCGCTCATAGGCTGCGCTGCGGATACTGGGCGCCGAGGGGGCGCCAAGTCCCCGAATTTGCCATTATAGCAGGTCTTCGTTCATTCATAGTCTGTCTGACATATTAGAAGCGATGTGTGTCATGGATTTTCACTGAATTGATTCTCAAAAATACGAAACGAAGTGCATTCCGTATCAGTTCAATACGGAACAAGACTTATGTGTCAAATACAGAAGATTCCGTATTATACGGAACGATTCCGTATTATACGTAACGGTTGGCAACCCTGCTGTTACGTGTCTTCCGTTGAGAAATACGAACGGCGCGTTTAGCGGAAAATAATTTGAGGTACGTACGTGTAAAAGTGGCTACCCCCGTACTGCGCGAGCTCCGCTATGATGGAAAGACAATCGTTCGACCCGCGCTGTCTACGGAAAAAAGCAGAACATATGATTTCAGTATTTTTACTGGAGAGAAAACATCACTGCTGCGGCAGTGTAGAAAATTGCCAGAGAAACTGAGCTCCTGTGGGAGCAGGGGAGACATCACTGCTGTGGCAGTGTAGAAAATTAGCCAGAAAAAACAGAGCTCCTGCGGGAGCAGAGGAGACCGATGTTTGTCTTTTCGTGCGTTATCGAAGACGCGAGGAAGAGGAGGAGAGATTCAGGCATCCGAAGTTTAAGTGGCCAAGCAAAGACAGCAGTTCACGTTCACGTTTAGAACGGTTTGGACTGTCTGGGCAAGTAGACGAGATGAAATAATGTCCTATCGATTATTAAACGAACCCTCAATGTTTCTATGGCTAGGGTCACATTCCCTGCCGATTTGTTCGTTTTGAATCAGAAAAACCAGTGAGCTGTGGTTTAAATCGCTTCAAATTAAAATGAAAATACATTTATGCTATGACTTTAAGTTTCTAAGCGATTTTTTGTAGATAAATTGCATGACAGTGTTAACGATAGATAGGTTATTTGTGATTCTGTGTGCAAGCTGCACGTAATGTGAGACTTACCGTTTACGTGTGAGAGTTTATCACTAGGAAGCCTCACGTAAATGACGGCAAATCATTTGTACAGAACGGGTTTAAAACGAGTGATTCCCGAATCCTGATCAAAAATGAGTATCCAGGGCAGTATAACTGGCTCGTGATTAAATAACTGAAATAACTTCGATGCGAAGTTCAACCAGGGACGGAAAACGAAAAGTTTTTTGAGCTGAGCACTCACGGACTGGACTGGCCGGGTCTGAAACTGCAGCGCGGCTTGGGCTAGGCTGAGGCCTGCAGCGGCCTGACACTGGAAAAAAACACCCGTTCCTTCGCGTGAAGAGGGTGGCATTGCCTTATTGCCCATTTCTCTATGGCAGGATTTGTTTGAATGCGGTCCGGTTTAAAGAAATAACCCGGAAGTAGATAGCATAGCATGTTTCGCCGGCGGTGGCAAGGACCCGTTTGTTTGGCCTGATGCCCGCGAGATAACTCCAGAGGATTGCGACAAAGATTCCTGATTCTGGTGGACGAAAGATTCTTCATCGAACGAGAAGAGCTCAGATCAGACGTGTTTAGTAAGGTACTGCTTGGTCAAATGCTGTTATGCTGCAAAAAACTGCCAATGCAACGAGGTGAGACCTCTGGGTATTTATTAGTGGTGTCAACAATAATCGATTCGGCAATGCATCGCAATGCGGGAAATGCACAATTCAGCATCGATGCGGCAAAGTGCCATAATCGATTATTTCACTGTTTATTTTCTGGCCTTGGACAATAAAGTTTTGAAGTTTCAATTACTTCCGGGGGCATAATAACAACAATAAAGATGGCTGAGGTGGAGGGAGATGACCGCGTTTGAAAATGCCATATTCAATACCCTGTACCAATCAATTTTATTTAATTTAATGACATTGATGTCAAAGATACAGGAGTTATAATAGCAGCCAATAAAATCTGTTGTTCAATATGCTTGTATTGCCTCATGACTGATGAAAATGTGCCTTGTTGTGTGCAGTAGAATTTTGATGCATCGCAATGCATCGTAGAATCGAATTGAATCGAATCGTTACCTGGTGAATCGTAATCGAATCAAATTGTGAGGGCAGTGCCAATGCACACCCCTAGTATTTATAGCTCTCATCGTTGATTGCTGAGTGCTCTCCACCCGTGTTAATTATCTGCGCGTGCTCCTCCCGAACTTTGTTAATAAAACGTCATTTAGTACTAACATGAGTTGACAATGAAAACCTGTTCAGCGTTAATTAATCTTAGTGTTAAGTTTTACACACAGTATGTTACCGTGCATACATTTTCATGCAAGAAAGTGCTCTTCCTCTAGCGGATTTAGCTATTCTTGGCACTGTGTGGTAGCAACAATGAACAGAGTGAACCTACCGAGGTGATGGCATGATCGGTGAAGGTCTTGGCGGAGTCCGATGGGCAGAGAAACCAGGGGTGCTTCTCAATTCTTATTTGTGCATCCTCGTTTCGGCGGCCGTCGCTCCCTCGTGCTGCCCGACCTCCTCAGCACCGCGATCCCCCTCAGCAGCGAGGCTCTCCGACAGCGTGTCCCTCCTTCTTCTTCCCGGGTTTCGGCACCAGTGTAACGATGTTCAGATGTTATGGGAAGGAGGAGGCGGGAACCGGCGAACAATCAAGAGGAACTCCTAAATTTCACACTAATGGCTTACAGAAGGGGGCTAAACCACCCAGACTGACTCGACTGGTGAATGGAGATTGTGACAGACTTACTGGGAATGGACCTCCTTACCCAGTAAGCATTACTGGGAATGCCCATGAAAACGTCATATCCGTTTATGCCGTGGATGAAAACAAACTATTCACATTAACGCATGTAGACCTTGTTAGACGCTTGATCTTTACTCTTTGTAATGATTACGATTGATTTTTGCTTGGTGCAATGGCGAAAAGTTGCTGTGTGGAATTCTACACTTCTAATAAGTAAAAACAAAATGGATCTAAAGTTTTATATACTGACGAATAAACAGACAAGGAGAACAAAGTGGCTGCAGGATTCATCAGGACGGTTGTGATGAATGTGTGTGGATCCTCATGATGTGTATGTGTGTAGTCGGAACTTCATAACAGGTAACTTTGATTCATCCAAATGTTATTGCATACAGTTATAGTTCATTGTGTTCATTGTTCAACTGTTTTTTCCTATAAAGTTAAGATTTTTCATGGCCACCAACAGCAAAGACTGCACAAACTACTTTACTGGTCTTTTATTAAGAAAGATGTATGCACGTAGCACATCAACACTTTGAAAAATTCTCCTCACAGAGCAGTCACTTACTCCAGATACAAGAAGTGGACTACAGTAAAATACTTAATTGGATGTCACCCATCTGGCGCAATTACGTACCTCTCCAAAGACTGAGGCGGGAGAGCATCAGACATTCAGATTGCGAGGAACTCAGAGGTACCACCAATCTAGATCAGGTCAGAGTTTACCTAGAAATGTTGTGTTGTGTACTGTACACTGTTCAGTCATAGATTCTGTACAGACAATATATTCCAATTCGGCTCAGTTTTTCTATGCATCTTGCTCTGTTGAGCGGCAGAAGTGATTCTAGGTAGGTCATACTTAGCCTGGCTCCGCCCTCCTACATACTACAGCTCAATTTTCATTTTCCTTCAGTGCTACGTCTGGGATTGTGCTGTAGTCTTTGGTTTTCTCCAGTCAATTTTTCACCGGGCCAATCAGCAAACAGAGGGAGTGTCTGAGAACGATGACGTTGATGTCGTGCATTAGTTTGAGTTGTAGTTCAGTAATGGCAGAGGAGAAAGATGCGAGCGAAGCCATTCGGTCCGTTGTGGCGACGCTGCCGAATATCAAGAAGTTAAAGCCGGAGCAGGAACAATCTTTGCTTAGTTTTGTTATGGCCATGATGTTGTGGCCCTCCTCCCCACGGGGTTCGGGAAAGTTTGACATCCGACATACGTCACGACCAAACGATAGCGATTGGTTATGGCAAATCCAGAGTGACCAGAGTTCCTGCCTACACCAGGGTTGCCAACAGTCACGCATCTGGCGTGACACTCACGCATTCAGCCTCAATCTCACGGTCTCACGCTCAACAAAGAAATCTCACGCTAAATTAGACATTCTTCTGTGCTGTATTATTTTTTTTTCACTCATGTGCACTAATTTCATGTGCCCAACCCCCCCAACTACTAAAAGTCGTTGTTTTTTTTTTTTGCCCGCAAAAAATATTCTCGTCGCTTGATAAACTTAAGATTGAGCCACTGTAGTCATTTGGACTATTTTGATGATGTCTTTAATAACTTTTCGGGCTGTCAAGTTTCAATCCCTTAGAAGCCTATGGAGGAGCGACCCAGCTCTCAGATTTAATCACAAATATCTTCATTTGTGTTCCAAAGATGAACGAAAGTCTTACGGGGTTGAACAACATGAGGGAGAGTAATTACTGACAGAGTTTACATTTTTGGGTGAACTATCCCTTTAATGTCACACAAACTCAAACTAATAACTCAAAATAAATAACGAAACATTAAAACACATTACATTAAAACACATTAAAAACACCCACAGAGTCATTTCATGAGTTTCTTGTTTTGTGTTTAAACCGCCACTGAAAATATTAGCGCACGCTCCTAAACCGTAGAACGAAGTTAAGCTTTTTATTTATTTATTTATTTATTTATTTATTTATTTTATAACTGTTCATGTATGCTCAATTGTTTGTACATGTAAGTGATATGATTTAATGATTCAGTTGTGATTATTTTGTCAGTCCTTTCTCAGTTAATTGCCTGCATGACTTCAACCAGACATTAGTATTAAAATACAATGAGAAATGTTTATGTTTTTGACATGCATGTTAACATTCTTTATCTTTTTTTTTTCATAAATCACACAGTGCTCGATATGGTTAGAAACTGGTTAGGTGAATTTAGCAACCCTGTAGTACTTTCACAACGTTTCAGTTCTATTCTACAAGCTCACCACAAAAATTATAATGTTAAAGTGGCTTTTTAATTACAAGTGGCTAAAATCATTCACCAATACAGTATTGCACATTTTAGCCTACTGTCAGAATGGTGGAGCTAAAAGTTACTCTTGTTTTTTTTTTTTATTCATATGTGTATGGAGAAGACATATAATTGGCAAAAGTATGAGGGTTAGATTAGAGATACAAAGTCATTGTCATCCCTTAATAATTGGTAAATATTTTCTAGCCCCCAGTTTCATAGACATTTACATTATGCATTTGGAAGACGCTTTTAATTAAAGCAACTTACATTGCATTTCAAGGTACACATTTACATTCTTATCAGTTCTTGCTTTCCTGGGAACCGGCATTGGCGTCGCAAGCACCAACGCTCAACTGTTTGACCTGTTTATAACTTGCAAGTTGCAACTTGCATTGACAGATCTAAAAATATGTCAGTGCCATTGTTTTTTTTTTCTCAAGATGCATGCCAGTCATGTTTTTTTTTCCAAAGACACGTTTATAAAAGCTATTTAAAAATATTTAACTAAGGCCTAATTCTGACTTAATCTAAACACTGTCTGAGAAACCAGGCCATTATTGTTAAAAGATGAGCTAAGGTCCAGAATCTGCCCCACACTTTTATGGCCAGGATCCGCTCCTGCATTACTACTACTAAACATAAGTTGTATATAATTTCTATGATGTTATATACAAATCAAAATTTTGAATAATGAATATGAGTTTGTATCTCCCCATTCTAAATATCAGAACAACTACAGAAGAACCACATCTTACAAATTTCATTAGTTAAAAAAAAAGGGAAAACTGAAAAGCATAATTTCAATCTTCATTCTTAATTCACTCAAATAAATAAGGAATAATTTTCTCCTAAGTACTAATAACAAACAGTATTTAAATTAATTTCATGGGGTCGCGGGTTGATGAGAGGTAAATCATTAATGTGATGATTTTAATAAAGACACGGAAGTCTCAAATTTCACTGTAAAATGTAATGAATGAACGATCGTCACTCGTACTTTCACTTATACTTTCGTTTTTCACAGTTTTTAAGTTTACAAGTTTTTAGTTAATAAGTTTTATTAGATCCATTAATAATTTTGTTCTTATTCTCTGCCCTACCTTTATGGTCAGTATCAGCTCCTGCATTTATATATAGGCTTAAAAAAAAAACAAGTTGTATATAATTTTTTTTAATGATTTTTAATTAAATAAATTTGGATGAATGAAAATTAGTATTGTATATATATATGCTTTTTATATTCGTCAGAATTAAAGAAGATTCCCCATCTTCCGTATTTCAATGAATGGGTGCAAAATTTCACCTTGTTTACTCAAATAAATAAAGAATCTCCTGTTTTTCCACCCTCTGCAGGCGTGACACAGATAAGATCTTGACTTTCAGCGTTTTTTCTTTCAGTTATGATTTCAAGCTGTTGGTGTTGGAATGGCGTCGAATTCAGGTAAGAATCAACAGACACAAATATTTGCAGCAAAATTCCCTCAGTGATTAAGTATTTATGAAATATAAGCCATCAGTATAGGCAATGGTTTATTTTTTTAGTTTATTGAATTATAGGCTATAATTTTTTACATATACAACTTTTCAATACACATTAAATCTGTTGTCTATGATTTCCCCTTTTACTCTTTACTTTCTCAAAATAACTGATTCACTTCGACAAATTATTATAAGACATCCACCAAGAGTTTAACACCCCTACTATAGATTATTACGTATGACTTTAAGTGCAATTTTGGCATACACCAAAATTGTAAAAGTAAGAAAGGAATAGCCTATCACAAAGTATTTTCAAAATGTTACATAGCAAGATGACATTGACACAATGCGGAGTTTTAATCCAAACCATGATTTTGGTTGATATTTTCATTTCAATGTCTAGAGCATGTTGGTTCAGCTTTGAAATTTTGATGAAAGATGACAGCTACACATGGGTGGAGACAGTGATAATGAACTGACAGCACTTTGTAACGTTAATTCAATGTAATTAGTACTGATGCATCAAAATTGACTAAACATTGCTGAAACGATTGCTTTGTTATCTGGGAAATGTTGTTGTAATTAATGTAAAATGGCTAAACCACTTGTTTTCTCTCTCCCTCTTTGTTTGTATATGTGTGTCTGTGTTTTTTTTTTTTTTTTTTTTTTGCTAAAAGCGGCACAAAATTGGCCAGATTATGATCATCCTAACAGTAAGTAAATGAAATCACTGGCAGTGATATTAAGCTGTCAACTTGAAACATTTATGTTTTCTTTTTATAAAACAATATGTATAAATCTTTGAAAAGGTCAGTAAATAGTATTATGATTACAAAATATTCTGTTTTGTATCAGTTAAAAAATTAATTAGTTAACCCAAAAATGAAAATTCTGCATTTATATTTTAATCTGCCTCTGTATGCACCTCTGAGATATCAGATCTTGTTTTTTTGTATGACTTCCTGCATATCTTGCATGCCACTCTCACCCACACTGACAGCAATAAAGTAACTCATGTAAGGCTGCTTTTTTTTTATAAACAATAGCTCAGCCTTTAACACTATAGTTCCCCACAGACCCCTCTGGATTGGGTTGTGGACTTTCTCTCATGCAAACCACAGATAGTGAGAGTGGGTCAGACCATTTCCAACATCATCACCTTGAGTAAAGGAACACTCTACTCCCTCTATACACGGAGTAGATAGAGGTCTACAAAATTGTAGGTCAATTACTCTCTAGGTAAAGAAAAGGTGGGGGTGGGAATGACCCTTACCAGACCTAACCAGCCAGAGGAGATGGAGAGTCCATCAGCATTGACGTTGACGGAACCGGCTCTGTCTTAGACCATGAAGTGGAAGTCTTGAAGAGCCAGGAACCATCTAGGGACTCTTGCATTGCTGTCTTTTGCCCTTGCCATCGACTGCAGAGGGGCATGGTCTGTCACCAGGGTGAAGAAACGAACTAGAAGATAGTTCCTGAGCCCCTCAACAACCCATTTTATGGCTAGGGCCTCTTTCTCAGCGGCTGCATTTCGCTGCATGTTTCGGCAAGGGTACGTTTTCGGCTGATGAACGGTTCCGGTTGTTCTTCTCATTGGATCATTTGAGATAGTACAGCTTTGAGGCCCGTGTCAGAGGCATGCATTTGAAAGATGAATGGCGGGGAGAAATCTGGGACATGTAGCACTAGCGCCGAGGTCAGCGCTGTATGTAGTCTTCGGAAGATTCTCTTGGCTGCCTCATCCCACTGTACTTTATCTGGCTGGCCCTTCTTGGTCTGTAAGGAGGCAAGCCAGAGAAGAGAATCTCGTAATAAATCATCTATAATATCCGGCTAATCCTAGGAAGGCATGTACCTGTTTCTTTGTAGAGGGACTAAATACCGATTAACTATTTTAATCAGTCCCCTAACCAAGGTATCATGCCTCCGAAAGCCCATGATTACATTTTGAGGGTTAGCCATAAGTCCAGCCCAACGTAGCGCCGTCAGCACCTCCCTCAGTCAAAGTAAATGTTCCTCCCAGCTCTCAGAGTGGATGACCACATCATCCAGGTGGACGGCTGCATAGGCCTGGTGTGGTCGGAGCACTCTGTCCATCAGCCTTTGGAAGATCGCTGGTGCCCCATGCAGGCCGAAAGGTAAGCCTCAGTAATGCCATTGCCCTGACGGAGTACTGAACGCGGTTTTCTTTTTTGACGAAGTGGAGAGGGATATTTGCCAGTAACTTTTCGTCAAGTCCAACATGAAAATATACTGGGTAGAGGGCTGCATCGGGATTGAGTCCCGCCGGGTCTCAACGCAAATCTCGCGGGAGTGGGCAGTTTGAACTTTGCTGCGGGCGGGAATGGGCGGCTAAAAAAAAACCTGCGGGATCGGGAGGTAGCCTAGCGACATGATGGAGATGTCAATAAATGATGTGGAAAAGATCCTCAAATGAGGTATTTACAGCACAAAACCTAAGCAAGGCAAGTCTGACATTTGGACTAATATTCATCTTCCTGATCATTGATCAATATACACAAGTGCAACGGGTGGGTGAAATTCTTAGGTGCAGTTCCGAGCAACAAAGCAGTCATGACACGATGGGACGTATAACAATTTACAGCAAACATCAGATTTACACAATTTACACAGATTTACACATGTGTGCACACAATTACTATACTAATGTGCACACAATTACTCACAGCACCATATACACTAACCATACAATAAATAATATACAATGTACAATATACAATATAGACATCTACACATACAATAGTTACACATACGATAAAAATATATGTATGTAAAATATACAGTAGGTTATGTTGTACTGTGTTGACAATTAGACTGTTTATGGTTATTGATCATGAGGGATCAAGAGTTTAGAAAACAAATTGCTTGGGGGAAGAAGCTGTCATGGCAACATGACATCATGACTTTTGCGTAAACATACACGCCACTTTCAAGTCAAGTGGCGTGTTATTTATACGCATTTTGAGCTATCCGCGTGTACGCGTGTATATCAACGCCGTTATGTCCGAGTGATTCCGCGTGTATGTACACGCCGTTAAAAATCCGAGCGAAATAAAGCCAAAATTTTGATATACATCTGGGGAGCGATAGTTTTCTTACTAGGATGGCAGGGAAAGACTTATAAATGGTATTAACCAGTGACGGGTAGGTTTAGGGACGGGGTAGGAGTAGGTCATATATTTGTATATACAGTAATGTAACGTTAAGTCAACGGCGTTCATAAACACGCTGAAAAGCGATTTTGCGTGTTGATAGCACGCCAAAAATGGAAATAGGAATTGGCGTGTCATACATACGCAGTTTCATGAGATCAGTCTGGTCATGGAGTCGGCTGGTGTGTGTCCTGATGCTGCGGTACCGCCTGCCTGATGGTAGCAGTGAGAGCAGCCCATGACTCGGTTGGCTAAAGTCTCTGATGATCCTCCGAGCTTTCTTTACACACCGCCTGCCATATATTTCCTGGAGGGAGGGAAGCTCACCTCCGATGATACGACTGGCAGTGTGCACCACCCTTTGCAGGGCTTTGTGAGTTTTCTGGACTGTATTGACTGGGTCTGACTTAATTGGGATCATCATGGTGCATCGGTAAGAATGCACAAAAGTCCAATCACTATTTTTTTAATGGTAGGTTCAAGCCATCAACATTCTCAATGCAGTGCATGAACAGATGTATGTGATATTAATGGTGTGTGAGTGTGGTTTCTATAATAAAAACAGATGATTATTAATAGGCTAAATCAGGTTATTTACCGGTATAGTGAGGTAAAAAAAAGATCCTAATCATTTTTGTAGCCTATCTGACTATTTATTTTTGAGTGTTTCAACGTCAGCGGGAAATTTACGGACACACATTATCCTCTCATGACGTTGCAGATGCAGCATTTTGACTTTACTACTGCACGTTATAATACTTTACGTTATATACGTTATAATAATTTCTTGGTCAAGAAAGAGTCTGTGTTTGCGATATATGTAGGCCTACTCCTACCAGTGCTCTCTCTGTCTGAATGCACTTCACATAATGCGCACTTCAATAAGCCCAAAGAACACAGGTTAATGTGTTTTAAATGCTGGGGGAAATCAGAGCCTAGGGGCAAACATCTAGCTGAGTCGCTCGGTTTATACATAAACTTATGACTTGACTCCGATAAAGGAAAACGAGTTAATGCGTTTACATGACCACATGCATTGTCAGTTTATTCAGCATAATCGGGTTAAGAACGTGCATGTAACGCGCTCATTCTCTGAAAGTGAAAGTAAAAACTGACTGAGCTTTGATACTATCGTCTATCGGCACAACCCTACAGTGTAGTAATGGTGACCTTTTATAGCCGGTGTTTACAGGAGCTACCCTTACTGTCAGATGTACACCGTATTGCCCAGTCCCGGCTCCAGGACAAACTACTTGGGGGGGCTTTTACAATTCTTAGGGGGGCTTGAGTGAAGGGGCGGGGGGCGGGGTGGGGGGTTACAAAAATGTGTTTGTAAAAAATTTCGCTGGGATAAGATGTGCGCGAAATGTGATTGTTGTCCATCATTCTGCGAAATTGTTGAAAAAGAAAAACGTCACGTCGCAACATTTGAAATATTTGCGTTTTAAACTATGAAGGCAAGCACTTTGAGTGAGAGTTATGTCGGTGAAGAAGTAATCAAATCCCATTCAATTATTCACTATAGAAAGTGAAAGTAAAAACTGACCGATGAGAGCTGAATACTCAACATGTTCTGATAACGTATATAGGCCTAACCTTAATTTATTTTCTTAATATTTCTCTTGTGGCTCATGGTGAAAAAAAGAGAATTATTACGTGTGAAACACATTGTTTTTTAAATGAGGACTAATATAATATTTTCATCGCTCCGCGTCGGTTATGCAATGATGCGCTATGACATTATTGCGGGGCTAATTAATATTGATTTGATAATAAAAGTAACCTCATACTAATAATTGTAACAGACCTTATGTTTGATTGTGTTATGCATTAATTCTGGATGTGCTGGCGCTCGTTCTATGTGTGTGTGCAATGCATTTTCCCGGGGGCTCATGCATTTCGTACTTGGGGTGTCACCGTCTTCGGGTTTTCCTTTCACATGTGTGTGAGACGTTTAATAGCCTAAAGTCAAGAACAGTTCAGACAGTTCTCTTTTATTGTTATCTTATTCATAAAGTGTTTAGGCGAACCCTGCACGAACGCTCAGTCACATAATCATCATTCAGATCACCGCAAGGGGGGCTTGAGATCATCTTAAGGGGGCTAAGCCCCCCCAAGCCCCCCCTTGACGCCGGGCCTGGTATTGCCAAACGGACGTCCAGAGCCCAGAGTACTATTGTTCGGATGTTCCCATTTCTGGTATTTCAGCATTCGTGACATTTTAATTAAAACAAATTCACAACATTTTGATCAGAAATAAGAATTTTATAACAATAAGCGAAAATTAACACAAAATGAACAGTTACCTCAGAGATCACCTAACAGATACCGCTGCAGATGTGTACAGAAGTGAAAACCGGAAATGCTTAGACCCGTTTTCCGGTTCGAACGCTGGGCGCTCCGCATAACTCCTATTTGTTCTCTGCGGTGGGGTGGCCGGAAAGCAGATTGGAGTGTGCCAGGTGAAGGACTATCTCTGTTTTGCTTTTTAGTAGTACGAGCAGTTCCATTAGTTCCCCCCACCTTTCTGCTACACAGTATAACAAGTCGTTCTTTACAATAAAGTGTGGAGAGGGCAGTGGGGGTGGTGTTCTGTGCCATTGACTACCCTGACTTGTGACCAGCAGTGTTTCAGCCGATCATCCTCTCATTGTTTTCTTCCAAGGGACCTGCTCCCTGTGATCTGCTGGAAAAGATCAGAGAAGACTTCAAGATTAGTTTGAGAAAACTTACCCGCTCTCTCACTCTCCGATGCGAAGTAAGCCTGGCGAGCTCTCGGTTTCCTGGGTCAGGGACGTCGTAGAAGTTGCTCCAATCCTGGCCAATCTCGCCCCAGCAAGGGGGGAACAGGCAGGTCCTTTAAAACCCCAACCATCGACCATCCAGGTTCCTGGGGAAGCAGAAATTTAGACGATTTCGGCCAGCACATACCTTGTCACCGTGAACGCAGGTGATTGGGAGGAGGGACCGGCCAAGCTTTGTGGTTCCTAAAAGCTGGGGTTTGATGAGGCTGACACTGGTGCCCGTGTCCAGAATGGCTTGAACTCTTGAATGGCTTGAACGATCGTTCACCTGGACTTCCTCTTCTGGGCTCCGACGGGGATGTTATGGTGCAAAATGCATACCGCCATCCAGGCTCAGGCTTTCGGTGGATTTGGGTCGGTCGGCATAGTCTCATCCCATCCAGGTGTTTGAAAAGGGCTCGCCAGGCTCACAGACTTCTGGGTTCACAAGACTTGCAGTTTATCCCTTGGCGCTCCACAGTACCCCTCCGGGGAAAGGAGGCAGCTCTCTCTCCCGATTCCCTTGCCACTGTAGCCTTGCCACTGTGGCCTAAGACAGCTTCACTGCCTCCACTAGCTCTGTTACAGTTTGTGGATATTGTAGTCCGGCAGTGCGTCGGTGTGCGCAGAGTAGGGCGCGAAGCAGCCTATCCACAGTGACCATTTTCTAAGATCTCAGTCACGGTGACATCAACTGTCAAGAACCAAAGCTTAATGGATCAGGTCAGTTTTGCCGCTTGCATGCGGATGAGTACCCTCGTACCATACACCCAATCATGGACCTTCTGGGCCACACAGACAAGGGAGAGTCCTCCCTGAGCCAAATCTCTTTCTTCAGAAAATCATAGTCATCCAGCTAGGTTGGTGGGAGGGAGAAATAAACGTATTGGGGTTCCCCAGTTCGAAGGGGTGTTACCTTATGTATCCATTCTAACTATTCCCAGCCCTCTCTCCGCAAATGTGTGCAAATAAGCTTCCGGGTCATCCTGCTCAGTCATTCTTGGAAGTGCCGTGGGTTGCACTGCGGGTCTGACATCTGTAGTTGAATTTTAAGTAATATTATTATTAAAGAATTTTAAGTAATATTATTTAAACATCAAATAATAATAATAATAATAATAATAAGGAGGGTTGTATAAATAAGGTAATTAATGTAATATGTATTCCTTTAATTTTGATATCGCCTGGTTCCAGCAGCACTCCGTCTGCGCCCAGGTCTTCACCCCAATCGGCTCTGAAATCATCGTTCAACCCCATGGTGACATTGTTCTCTGCACCACCCTGCTCCTCCCTACAGCAAATGCTGCCATGGGGCGCCACCTGGACCAATCTCTGAGTACCATCCTTTCTGTCATCAGCAACACCTCCATGGCTCCTACCGCCATCCGCGCCTCCCTGGTCACTCCGTTCCGCCTGCTCACCTGTTTCCATCCCTTTTGCCAACTCTTCGTCTGCCTCTCGAACCTCCTCCTCTGCTGTCTGTTACGGCGCAAGGTCACGCCTTCCATGAGGGGGCGTACTGTAACATTTCATTGTGTTTGGACTTGGTTTTCACCATCACCCGTCCTATTATTTATTTATTTATTATAACTATATAATTATAGTGTATATATATTTTTTTTTCCATTTGTAATGCCATGGTTTACCCACTAGGTGCCTGTATGGCTCTTTAATAAATATACATGTATCTACTTGTCTAGTTGCTCAAGAGTATTGGAGGTCATAACTGCTTACTTATTTTTAGGTTTTGCATTTGAATAAACATGATAAAACACTAGATTTTTCAAATGATACATTAAAAAAAGTTAATAACTTGTATCCTATTATATTTTAATGATAATCTTATAAGCACACACAAGTGAATATTAATGAATGCAAGAAAATCTAATACAAATAAAAAATAGTGCAAAAAAGGCAATCTGCATTTAACAAAATATTTTTTCATTATATAAATCTCACTCCAACCTGAACTTAAAATTTGGCAACACTGGATAATGAGAAATTGGGGGGAGAACAAGAAGGTTTAAGAACTCATTCATACCAACTGCGATATCCATGTTAAATCGTCTGTAAGCATGGGTAATATATTGATACTTTTATTGATGGTTATTGGAAACCCCATCCTCCCCTCCCTTTTATTATTATTAGTATTTTTTACTATTCTTTTATTTATGTTCTTTTAATTTCTTTGTTTTTAATTGTTTATGTGTGTGACTATGTTAATGTGATGGGTGGCACCTGTGTAAATTTAATTTTCTAAGGGATGAATAAACTGATCTGACCTGGTAAGCCACATGATTTCTATAAAAGTGCAAGATGTGGCTCTTAGGTTCTCGAGTGCTGGGTTAGAAGCTAGAATACACAGTTTGTACAGTATAAAATCTATCGAAAGTACATCAAACATTTTGAAATCCAACATGTGTGTGTGTCTGCTCTTTTTCAGTGAGTGATCTGAGGATTGTTCTGCTAGGAAAGAATGTATCAGAAAACAGCCAAGTGGGAAACAATATACTGGGAACAACAGCGTTTCACAGTGAAACTGCATCATCTTATTCACAGCAGCACAGTGAGAGAATCAGTGGAACGGTGGAGAAGAAACACATCACAGTCATCAACACTCCTCACCTGTTCCAGCCACATCTCTCACAGCCTCAGATCATACAGGGAGTGAGAGAGTGTGTGTCTCTGTCTGCTCCAGGACCTCATGTGATCTTACTAGTCCTGCAGAATAAGGACTTCAGTGAGCAGGACCTGAGAAGAGTGAAAACTGTGCTGAACCTCTTCAGTGTGAAGGCCATTAAACACACTATAGGGCTGACTACTGATGAAGAGACACTCACATCAATAACTTCTAAGATATGGAACACCACTATGGGCTCCAACATCAATAACATTATTATTAATTTAACAAAGGAATGTGGAGGAGGACATCTTCAGTTTGATGCAAGAAACGCAGGATGGCGCTCTGAGATGATCAGAAGGATAGAGGAGATGCTCAAGGAAGAACATGAAGAATTTCTCATCTGCAACATTTATGAAGATGGAGGAACTTCAGCGGATGGAGGAACATCAGTGGATGGAGGAACATCAGTGGATGGAGGAACATCAGTGGATGGAGGAACATCAGCGGATGGAGGAACATCAGTGGATGGAGGAACATCAGGAACATCAGTGGATGGAGGAACATCAGCGGATGGAGGAACATCAGTGGATGGAGGAACATCAGTGGATGAAGATCCGAGCAGATCTGGGGGTTCATTCAGAGGAGATGGCAAAAAGGAGGATGGAAAACAGAATACAAAAACAGCAAGTGATGTAGGAGGTTTGTCAAAGTATTTTTTTCAGGATAATACCTCTAAGAATATGCTCATGAACTGATTTGTTTTGTCCTTTAACTTTTTACCTGCCATTGATGGAATTTTACAGCTTTCCGTGTTTTCACTGTTATACGATAGGGGGCGCTATTACATGTCTTTTGAAAGAGAACTGAATCTCCAAATAAAAAAACAGACGAAGTTTGAAGGAGTTAAAGAGTTGAAAGTTACAGTGTCGTAGAGACAGAGAAAATCTGCTTTGTTTAGGTTTAAAAGCTTCTCAAAAAATAAATAAACTGTCCGCACACTTGAATCCTTTAGAGCAAATTTAATCGCCAAGCTTTCGGCCAAAAGACCATCTTCAGGGCATACACAAACTAATGCCGAGTTCAGACTGCACGATTTTCAAAATAATCGGGTCACTGTTGTTTTCACACTGCATGACTATCTGGGGTAACATTCAGTTGCTTCTGTGTTCATACTGCACGATGGGTCGGCGACAGGAGGTTTCACACTGCATGACTTTACAAAAGAAAGAATCGCCGACAACCTCTGCCTGGTCCGCAAACTACGTTTCACAACCAAACAAACGCGAGAAGTGATACGGAAATAACGGAAGATCACGCGTGTGAGACCGGAGTTCTCGCGCGACACTGAGTTTGTTATTAAAAATGATAGCCTACAAGAAGATTGCGATCCAAATTGTCTGTGCACTGATTTGTAGCGAAAATGAAACAAATAAATATTCAGTTTATGCAGGAGGAAATGTTTGGGAAGACGAGGGGAGCAAGGACTGTGTTTTGCAAAGAGAGTTGGGGGTAAATAAATAATTTTGCAAACGTCCTGCTGTTGCTGCTGGTCATGCAAATGTTTGTGCTTTGTTTCTGTTTGATATAATTGTAAATATAGGCCTATCTATCTATTAAAATACTGATATTCTGGTCTATAACTCCTCCTCGAACAGCCTGTTGTCCTGTATCATGCTCTCTCATTGGCTGTCGGTCATCGCCGATGAAGTTTTCAATCAGAACACATTCACACAGCAGGATTGTGAATCGCCGACAGGTCCAGATATTTAGCATGCCAAATATCTCACGGGCGTCGGCGACTCGTCGGCGATTCTCTCAGATAGCGTCTTTGCTCATTCACACTGCGTGATTGTCACTCGCGTGAACGAGCACTGATTTGCCTGTGATTTCGGGCATTTGTCGGCGATTTCTCAAAACCTGTCGGCGAGCTAAAATCGTGGCTAAAATCGTGCAGTCTGAACTCGGCATAAGTGTCACATTCCATTTAGCTGTGTTCAAAACACATCAGGACAATCAACAGTGATAACTCACACCTGCAGAGGCCAGGTAGGACCAGTTGTAGTCCAATAATGGGAGTTGTAGTTTTTTAGGTGATCAACACTAACTCCACAAAGTGAAAAAAACAAAATGAAAAAACACTACAAGAAACAGACATAAGTATTGTTGTGGCATAACTTCTGTTAAACATCATCACTGCGTAAGAGACACTCAGAGTCAAATTAATAAAAAGAGAAGTATTTTATTCTTGCAAGAAGGCCCAGTCGCCATCACAGCCGTTACATTCTGTGAAGTGAGTGGCGCGCACCAGGAAGACATGAGACAGCTTTTATACTCTTTTCAAGGTTCCTTCTCACTCGCTGTACTTTTCCCCCACTCAGATAAGGCCCCCCACTGTTCAGTTTCTACTTAATAACACAAACTGGTACTGGAATAAACCAGCCAAATCTGACCATTCCTAAGGTCGAGATGTCCTGTCCCATATATTCCTGAAACGTCACGCACAAGCACGTACACACATATACTTTTACACATTGAATAGATTAGGAATAAATGACTATTACAATTTTTCCACAACAATCCCCACTTTTTCTCATTCTGATTACCCATAATCACAATAATAAACAAAAAGACAAATTTTAAGTCATATCATCACACTACTCTTCATCTCTGTTTTCACATAACTGATCACTCTTCTTAAACATTTGTGAAAATAACATTTTGAAAAGAAAAAGCTTAGGCTGTTTTTGTAAGGATAGTCCCTTAAGTATTAGCAAGCAAGTAAAGAATTTAATCTGAAGCCGGGCTGAATGAATAGACACTGCTATCGCACTCTCAACCTTGATCGAACCCTCAGTCACCTCAGTTAAACAAGAAATAGTGTACAGATTAGTTAGGAAAAATAAAACAAAACCATCAATTCACACTGGTTATTTCAACAGATCATCAAAATACAAAGAATAAAAGTAAAATAAAATCCATCATCTCTGTTCATATCAAAAACATTCAAAGGAAGAAAAAGAAAACATACCCCAACAATTAATTCATTTGACTATAGCTCCCACTACTTGTATCATCATCATTTGGATAAAACTGTCATTTTTTACCAATCTAACAATCCTCCCTGCTCTGACCAGTCTCTGTACTGAGCTGGAAACACACAATATCGACAATCCTAACCCCGAAACCCCAACCCCCAGAGATTAATCAAACAATCCATCTATCTACCTAAAATACTTTCTAATGAATCAGTGACCAATCAAATCTTGTTGGCGTTGTTTAAGGTGAGATGTTTGGACGGTGGTGTTGCAATCTCCATCCTTGCAACCTTGTTTGTGGAGTGGACCATTTCCTAGCTGCTGTCACCTGTGAATGGAAACCTTAAGTGTTTTGTTAGTGCTGCTGGTCATCCTTCTGGTGTGACCTGTGGAATTTTCACTATTTGTTTACTGATGATATACATTATGAGTTCCAAATTTATTCTCAACATCTGGCCACTCCAACAACCTGAAACTCATTCAACTATTACATTAACATTCAACCCACTTTGCTCATGTCAACAACACAATATTTATACATTTTGGAACAGAATCATTCTGTTAGCTGCAATCCAATCTGACATTCTGTGAAAGGAAAATTTTAAGTTATGCTCCGCTCCATTCTCTGGAAAGAAAACAAAATGTCGAGGTTATTTTCAGATAGTAAAACTACACGTAGTTTCTTTTGTCTACTGTTCTGCCGTGACCTTCGCTGCCACATCTGCCCCGGCGTTTCCTATTGAAACAGTCCTGCAAATACATTTACAGAAAGCAAATTTTGTTTGGGACGGCCTTTTACCCAATTAGACCCAGTGTCCTCCCCACATATATTGTCCCTTTATAAAACCATATTTTGTCCCCCCTTTTTGATGCACGACTCAACTCGTGCATCAATTTAACATAACATTTAACATAGTGTTTTGATAAAGTTTGCATCTACACACGCAACACTAACCCAAACGTTGTCCTTCAGACAAATTTCCTCCAGACATCTCTTGCCGTCTTTGAAACAAAAATATTACATTCTTCACTTAAAGCCACAATCTCATCTGCTCATCGAAGTATTTGAAGGGCAAAGGCCCTTGGTCTCACAGCGTATCCTGCTTTTCAGGCCTGTTGTTTGGTCTCTTAATTCAGTCATCTACAAACATTTTCAAAGTCATCAATTGTTTCTATCAAGTCAGGTCGTGCTGTACAGACTTGGTCACTTGGTCAATGTCAGTCAAATAACATTCTCATCCTTCTGCCCACAATAATCATACATTTTTAGGGGCTCTCTTGATAATTTCATGTTTGACTTATCCAATATGTCACTTTGTTGTTGCCATCAAATCTATAACATTTTCATTTATCTCAGCCCATGCCAGATGGTGATCTACAACTCCACAATTCCAATTTACACAAATACTTAAACTGATCCAGAACGTAATTCAAATCAACATCATAAAAGACAAAAGTAATTAATACCAGACAGAGCTTGATGACCAATCAATTTAAAGCTCGTCCTATGTTCTGTATCATCTTTCATCGGATCCACTCACAATTATCGCTTTCTTTAAAATTTGTCAATTCCCTTAACCCATCTGTAATGATGAAACAATATACTCACTATTCAGGCGGAATATTAGTACCCCAAACTAATACATACAAGACATAAAGTGCTGTCACCATCACACACACTCATACTAGACACACATATCTATACACATATGCTCATTTTCAATGTTCGCCTTTCTTTATATTATTGCTAAAAAGATTTAAATTTTGAGTAAGATTTTAAACTTCACATTTTCTGTAGCTTTTGCCTAATTTTACATGGTCTCTTAACCAGTTCCAAAGCATTTCTGTTCATTTTTCATTAGATTTTTTAGACAAGTCAGCTGGGTTGCTTTGTTTAATTTTCCTTATCATTATTTTGCTTCAGCTTGCTCTAGCAGGCCGACAACAGAAAGACAGACACAGTTTATCATGCCTTCCCCCACTCAAACAGTCTCTCTCTCTTATTAACAAATAATAATTACATTAAATTAATCACTATCCTTTTACCATTAAATTTTGTTATCCAGACTTTTCTTAAATCAAAAGCTGTCTTCATTTTTAGCCCTCCACCATGTCAAACGACCTTCAGGAGTTAAAACTTATTAGTTCAAAATCAACACTTCTATACATTTTCTTATTCTTGCCCATGAGGCAGCCAATACATAAAAAGTTTTGTTCCTGTCTCCACAACAAACAATGGCAATCCCCTCATTTCTCAACTGGCTCTTGAAAGCCCCCTTAGCTCCTTATCTATAATTTTCTCTTCAGGGTGTTGTCCCCTGGCATAATTGCAGATACTTGTCACAATGAAAAACAAGTCATACCATTAATGCGGTTTCTTCTGGTGAGTGGTATGGAGGAGCTCACATTCTCTTGGGTCAGACATGCTGTAACTCCTCACAGCGCATCTCACCTCTCAATGCTCTGCTGACCCCAGTCGCCTCCAGTAGTCAGCGCTCAACTCTCACTACCTTTCTCACATATAACACCCCCATCCTGAGGTGCCCAATGTCCGTGACCCCCTGCGTTAGGCTGTCCCCTGGCCAGGAGAATCATCCTGTCATTGAGTAGCCACGTACACACTGGTACCGCTCTTTCCCATCACACAATCATTTTTCTTTAACAGAACTCAGCTGTTTTCTGGAGCTTTAGGAAAGGCACGTTCAAGAGTCACCAGAGCCATTCTGATTGCCTAATAGTGTTCACAGGGAGACAGGTTAATAACAGCAGTATTTAATCACTTAAATCCATTAACCATCTTAAAATCATCAACCTAGCTACTTAGATTATCCTCAGTGAATTTAGTTCACAACCATACATTCAGTGTACTGTTACTGTACATCTGTAGCCGGAGCCATCGGGCCTGTTTCAATGGTGGAGACTTAAGATAAGACAAAGAAGTTACTGGTCCTAAAATAAAATAATCAAAAATGTTATTTCTATCATTTAAGGTCTGCATTATTATTTTAAAGACTTCTTTAAAGTCGTTCAGTTTTACATTTAAAACATTCACCAATACAAATTCGCTCTGTGCACGAGAAAAATGCTAACTTCCGGCTTGAGGGCGGACGTTGGGTACTTCGTTTCCGGTTGCCGTCTTGTTTACATCAGTGGACCGGCGTTAACTTAGTTTAATCGTTCGCAATGGACCTAAAACATAAAAAAACTTACTGTGGCTGAGCTGGTTTAATGGTTAAAGCGTAAAGCCTTGTTTAACTCGACGGGTCCGCATGAGCCCAAAGGTGCGCGCCGCAAAAATGACGTGATTGTAACAGCAACATGGATTAGAACACCATTTACTACACACAATAGGCTTTTTTCTCTGATTTTGAAAACTCTTCAGATCGACTTAAAATGCTTCCAAGATCGACTTGTCGACCGCGATCGACGGGTTGGTGATTCCTGTAACGTTACTGTTTTCCGGTCAATGACAAGAGTACTAATCAGCTGTCTCACGAACGTAACCAGCACATGTATCCACACATAGCAAAGCCATAACACAGCGAGGGAGAAGAACTAAGTTACATGAAACAATCCAACTACATATTTTAAACCACTGACAAGGGAAAAGTCACTACTCACGGTGTCTATAGCCGCTTTCCGTCCGGAGGGACTTTTGCAGTGCCTAGAACCTTCCTATAACCATTTTTTTCGCGTGTTCCGACCGGACTAAGTTCCTATAACTCTTTCAGTACCTAGTCTAGAGCGAGGACTTTTTTTAGTTCCCTTTCCCAACGTCGGATACCTTTACTCCCTGTATTACATGTGTACTCCCTGTATGACATACTGAGAGATGTAATATTTAAACCCCTTTCTCTCTCTTGCTCTGGGGAGCTGGAGAAAAATCACTAACCAGTCGATGAACATCATCGACTCTAATATTATATTATAATATCGACTGAAATCTTCGGTTAATGTCCAAGACATCTGGAGAAATATACATAATCTACGTTGTCCATCAGGCTACCGGAAACTAGACACCCCCTATCGGTTTCGCAGCCGGAAGTAGCATATGCTAACGTGCACATAGTCTATTGCCCTCTTAATGGCAATGGTTTCTTTAACATCTCTGTGTCTGATTTTTCAACTGAAACACTGTGCTTTACTATAAATAGCTTATTATAACTTATGACACAGGGTCAGATAACAGCCTGTTAGCTGAAAGTGACTGAGAGAGACTCTGAGGCACTCAGGACCGGTAAACTGTTCTCTCAAATATTTCTAATCATCAAACTTTTATCTATAATCTTTTAACTATCCCAGCTTAAGGCATCTTTGCCAGAAATGACATTTGTTTCCAAATAAACATCATTTTATAGTTGTCTTTTGCCCATACAGGGAATTTAGCTGGCACAACATTAATTTTCATAAGCTGTATGGAAATGCTCATTATGTTCTAATTTGTTTTCAATATCTTTCGCCTCAATGACTTAATATCCACAAAATATCCGACATTATACATTATTGATTTCCAGAATCTTTGGACATAGCTGTCTTTACATTCTACTAATTTGCTATTATCATCAACACTGATTACAGAACAAGTGCATATCTAACATCCAAAAAGCCGGGCTGAATAAGAAGACACTGCTCCTGTACTCTCGACCTTGATCGAACCCTCAGTCACTCCTCAGATATTAAATACAGACATTGTCTGCAATCATAAACACCAGGATATGCATTCGTTTTTTTATAAAACTATAATTTCCAATTCCTTTCATAATAAACGAAGATGGATGGTAAATCCATTCCTTTCACTACCCCCATTAGACCCTTTAGGTTCAAAACACAATGATTGTCAAACTAAAACTAAACCTAATTTCAATCATTATTTTACCATTAAAAATATAGAATTGTTCCCCATGCTTAAAACATTCTTCATGTCATGTTAATCCCTGTCAATCATACAATGCCTTATTTTATTCTAAAACTGTATTTTCATACCAATTAAACAGTTAATTTGACTTCCATAAATTCTGTCAGACATTTTATTTTCATAACATATAGTTTTCTACTATATTTCTTCTCAATCTTCCCCTACATGCCATTTTCTTCTGTATCCTCTCCTTTCTTTTCTCAAACATGCCAGTTCCTTCATTATCTAACCAGTACATGATTGTTTGCACAATCCCCACATAAACATATCTCACACACCAACCTTCTAGTTTTCCCTTCACTTCCCTCTTCCATCAAGTTTCTCACTTACAGTTCCACTCTATTTATATCACTCTATCACTCTATTTCACACAGACAGCCTTATTGCTGCTCAATCCATATCATATAAATTTAAGTTCTTAAGACATCTAATGTCATGCATCCATTTCAATTCAAATTCAATTCAAACTTTATTGTCATATGCACAGGAAACAGTCGTCACACAGTACAATGAAATTCTTCATCTGCGAATCCTCCCAACAACATCAAACATCAATTTAAACACACATAAATAACAAGTGACTAGACATTAAAGGGACATAAATAAAGTGCAATAAATAAATAAAGTATGCAAAGGTAAGTTGTCAGTAGTTCACTTCCATGTCCCTCCGTCTGTGTGTGTGTGTGTGTGTGTGTGTGTGTGTGTGTGTGTGTGTGTGTGTGTGTGTGTGTGTGTGTGTGTGTGTGTGTGTGTGTGTGTGTTTTGTTTGTGTGTGTGTGTGTGTGTGTGTGTACATGCAAGGTGGGGGTGAATCATTTCACCTCTCAGGATCAGAGGGCGGTTTGCAGTGTTGAGGGAATGGGCAGTGGGTAGGTACCATTCACAAGCCTGATGGCCTGTGGGTAAAAGCTGTTTTTCAGTCTTGTTGTCCTTGCTTTCACACTTCTGTAGCGTCTTCCAGATGGTAGAAGTGTGAATATGTTATGCTGGGGGTGGCTACTGTCCTTGATGATGTTGTGGGCCCTCCTGTTGACTCTGATGTGGTAGATCTTCTCCAGCGTTGTTAAGGCTGTTCCAGTGATGGTTTCGGCTGTTCTCACCACCTGTTGCAGAGCCCTGCGGTCCCGTGCTGTACAATTGCCGAACCAGACTGTGATGGAGCTGGTAAGGATACTCTCGATTATACATCTGTAGAAGCTGCTGAGGATTTTGCCTGGCATGCCAAATTTCCTAAGCCTTCTCAGGAAATACAGCCGCTGTCGGGATTTCCTCACCAGATGTGTGATATTGTGAGTCCAGGAGAGGTCCTCAGATATGTGAACACCAAGAAATTTAAATGTGCTCACTTTCTCCACCGCAGTCTCTCCGATATGCAGTGATGGGTGCTGCTTCCTCCTCCTCCGAGGGTCAACAATCATCTCCTTTGTTTTGCGAACATTTAGGGAGAGATTGTTATCCTGACACCACTTCACAAGGCCAGCCACCTCCCTTCTATATGCTGACTCATCACCCCCAGATATCAGTCCAATGACTGTAGTATCATCGGCAAATTTAATGATGCTGGTGTTAATCTGGGAGGCCACACAATCATGGGTGTATAGCGTATAGAGCATAGGACTCAGTACGCAACCCTGTGGAGTTCCTATGTTTACAGTTATCGTCCTGGATGTATGGTTGCCCATTTTAACAGACTGGGGTCTGCCTGTCAAAAAGTCCAGGACCCAGTTACAGAGGGTGGGTGGCACACCAAGGATGGAGAGCTTTTTGACGAGCTTGGATGGTATCACCGTGTTAAACGCTGAACTAAAATCAATGAACAGCAGTCGAACAAAGCTGTCCCTGCTCTCTAGGTGCGTGAGGACTGTGTGTATTGTTGTGCTGACGGCATCCTCTGTAGACCTGTTCGGTCTGTACGCGAACGGGCAAGGGTCCAGCGTGTCCGGTACAATCGTCTTGATGTAGCTCATGACGATTCTCTCGAAGCATTTCATAACTATAGGAGTCAATGCAATGGGCCGGTAGTCATTAAGGCAGGTTACTTTATCCTTTTTTGGCAGTGGTATGATAATAGTTGTCTTAAGACAGGTGGGAATTGAGGTTTGTCTGAGGGACAGGTTGAATATGTCCGCGAAGACATCTGCTGGATGAAGAAGTAAAAACATTATTTCTCCTGACAGTTTGACATTTTCACATATCTGTTCACATTTTTACAATAGTTTTTTAGAGATTTTACAGATTTTTTACAGATTTTATCATTTTTTTTTTTTTTTTTTTTTTTTCCAATGTCTAACATAAATTTTTCCCCATACTTTTCCTAATTTTACAGAAAACCGGTGTATCAAATTTGGCATGCTTACCCTGAGATTTTCCCATAGTGGCTGTTTCTGTTACTCTGTGGATTTTCCGTTCGACGCTGCGTCTAATAATCTGATGGACGTCTCCACCAGATCTGATCCCGTCACCCCAGATCAGAGAGGGCGCACCCAGTGCTCCTTGCAGATCGATTAACTCCCAGTAGCCCGCTACGTGAAGATCCCCTGATTTTGCAAAACTGTCACCTTCTGACTTGTTTTGCAAAACGCACTTCACGCAGTTAGCCCCACTGTATTAACCCTGACCCGCCCGTAAGTCTCAATTGACCCCAATACGCTGCTGTACGAAGATCCCCTGATTTTACAAAACCGTCACCTTTTGACTTGTTTTGCAAAACGCACTTCGCACAGTTAGCCCCTATTGCCTCAGTACTCTTGACTTACGCCACAGAAACGAACAGACCCAGCCGCTATGGCTTTACTCACAAATTGAAAAATATTTTAGCCCATAAGAAAAATATTTTAGCCGTCTCTTACCAGAGATGTCTTGAGTTGCCACGGGTTCGTTTTCATCCGATTCCAGTGGAGCTCCTCCTGGCCCTGATAGCGGTCGGCCCCTCTCTCTGAAACGTACGAGGTAGAGCTGGAACTGCTCAGTCCAGGTGGCCAAACACCGTCCGCTCTCAGGTCCAGAAGGCACTGCCAAGGAATCCCACTTCTCTGACACCAATTGTTGTGGCAAAACTTCTGTTAAACATCATCACTGCGTAAGAGACACTCAGAGTCAAATTAATAAAAAGATAAGTATTTTATTCTTGCAAGAAGGCCCAGTCGCCATCACAGCCGTTACATTCTGTGAAGTGAGTGGCGCGCACCAGGAAGACATGAGACAGCTTTTATACTCTTTTCAAGGTTCCTTCTCACTCGCTGTACTTTTCCCCCACTCAGATAAGGTCCCCACTGCTGTTCAGTTTCTACTTAATAACACAAACTGGTACTGGAATAAACCAGCCAAATCTGACCATTCCTAAGGTCAAGATGTCCTGTCCCATATATTCCTGAAACGTCACGCACAAGCACGTACACACTAGAGATGCGCGGTTGGCGGTTACAGCCGCGGACTCCGCGGATAAACCGCGGATCGGGCGGATGACGTGACGAAAAAAAATATTTTAATTCAATTCGGGCGGGTGGCGGGCGGTTGAACCAATCAAATGAAAAATATATGTTCAAGCGTCTAACTAGACGCATATACGACGCTCTATTCGCGTTCGGTGTGAACCATAGACAGTAGGCTAAAAGAAAGGGTGTGAATACACCGCTTTCCATTCGCTGAAATACAAATGAAAACTATTTTCTAAATTTATTCAGTTTACCATGATTAAATCAGCTTTGCAACTTTGCATTTGCACTCGCGACAGGCAATTAACTAAACGTCACTAGCAGCTTGTCATTTATTGTAAAAAATCCCCATGTTTTCGGTGCTGATGTTGTGGTGATGCGTTCATGTAACATGTAAGGGTGGCGCGCTGCCAATAAAGCACCTAAAAGTTGTCACAAAGAACCGGCAAAAGTAATGATTATAAATATATGTCGAAAGGCCTATAACAAGGAGACAATTTAATTGTTTATAAACAGAAAAAGTGTTTTCTGTGTTACTGTCGCCTGCAAAGATGAAGTTGACGATGCTGATCGTGATATTCGCAGTGAACGCACCAGAGAGAAATGCACATTTCATACGGATTACATAAACAGAGAGCAGTCTGTTTTCTTTCGTTTTGAAATGTTCTTTTTAGAAGTAGACATTTTGGATATATTTCTCAGGTCTGTGAGGCAAGTATAGGCTGAGTTTTGGTTAATTTATGAGACGCGCCAGTTCATGCGCGGGCGATCCGTTTTGTGATTAGCCTATATAGGCTATATCTGCTATATTTACTTATTAATCCAGACAATTGGTTGATGAAACACTGATTAAAATTAAGATACAATTAAAACAAAACGAAATTCACTTTAAAGAAAGGCTTTGTGCTTTCTGTTTGAGGTCTCTGAACGTTTTAAAGCAGTCTTTTAGTGCCGCTTTCAGAGCGCTCACGTCCGTAACGGATTACCCAATTGTAAAGAATTTATCCTCAACTAGTTTTGTGGTGTAGTAGGTCTACATATATTGTATAATGTTAACTTCAAATAATAGTAATTTAAGGGCGAGGCTTATTCCAACCTAAAACGCTGTATAATTGTATAAAGTTTTAATCAAATAAGGATGGATTATTTATATGTTGAGCTGCCTGTTCATGAAGCTGAAAGTGCACGTAATAAAATAATATACAATTGATGGAAACCAACAGGAATCCTTGCCTTTTCTGTTCTATGTTTATGTTTTATGTGGGTAGGGCCCCATAATAGTTATTGAAACCCAGAACCCAGGCCGTTACTGCCTATCAGATAAGGTCAGGTTTGCCGAAGTGCGTTTAATTTAGGCTATTTATTTATTTTTATCCCTGCGCGCCGATCTGTGGTGCGTTTCCCGAAAGCATCGACGGAAATTGCGACCATAGTTGGCTAACGATGCTTTCGGGAAACGCACCCCAGAGACGGAGTTCACTGCTGATATTCTGAGAGCTTTCTAGTCTCGCGGCTGTCATCAGCAGCGCCTTGTATTGCTCAATCAGCGGATGGCGGGCGGGTGCGGTTTTGAAAATTTGTCAAAAACGTTGGTGCGGATGGATGGCGGACGGATGAAGAGTTTTGTGATGCGGTTGCGGATGAAATAATAGCCCATCCGCGCATCTCTAGTACACACATATACTTTTACACATTGAATAGATTAGGAATAAATGACTATTAAAATTTTTCCACAACAGTATACATATACAAAAAGTATACAAAAATATATATATACACACATTCATGCTTACTATATAAGTACATGGAGACTGCAAAAACATCAGTAACATCTTCATAAACTGCAGTATTCAAGACTTATAAAAAACAGTACAGCTGTGACTATAGCATGACACTCATGTCAAAGTCCACATTTAAACCTTTTGGATACAAAATTTAGGTTTAAAAGCTTCTAAAATTTTTGTAAAGAAAAAAAAAATTTGAATAGAGTATCAGACATGGACAGAAATCATTTTTCAGACACAGTTTGAGTAATACTGCTACTGTTGTTAGACTGTCACTGTTCTACCCAAAATGAACATTCTTTGTTTGTATATACCCAGAAGCACACCACATTCAACATCATAGTGTCGGTAGAGTTCTCAACGGGTTCGGGCCGGGTCGAAAATATAAGCAAATTACTTGGGTCGGGTCGGACCTCGGGCTTAATCTTTTCCGCTCAGTGAAAAAAAAACAAAAAAAACATTTATTTATCATTGCTGGTGTTCACCGTAAAAAATAGTCTGGCTGCTGCGTGTAACGCGCATCGCGGGTGCTGGCCGTAAGAGAGGAGAACACGCCTCAGTCCATCCACTGTGGACGCACTACTGTTCCTCCACGATGCCTTATAAGCATACGATTATGTTTGTAGGCTAGGCCTATTTTGTTTCAAAACTCGTAGCCCGCCCGCTGGCTGGCTGTTTGAGTTCTTTTTATTTATTATTGTGTTAAGATTTATATTTAAACAGGCATGCCATTCTACTTTCCTTTGAAAATAGGTGGTAACACTACACTTGCGCGCATTTCAGACGTGATACTAGACGATGGAAAAAGCAAAGAAAACGTGGAAGGAAGAGACTAGGAAAAGGAAAAGAGAATCTGACCGCGTGAGAAACCTAAGAGTCCCACTCGGTCGGGCTTTTCACTCGTTGGCGCGAGCTAAAAAGCAGCACTGGATGCAACAGTGATGCTGACCTGGCGATCATGTTGATGGACTAGTAAGTAAATCTTTCTAAGTTTGTGTGCATTTTATTTTGTGATTTTACCGGAATGAATAGAGAGTCACCGCGACGGCGATTGATTGAAGAGCGTCCGAGTCGGGCCGCGGGCCTAGTGTTGTTTTTGGCGTCCTGTTTTAATTTTAGTTTTAGTCTAGTCTTTGTGTCAAGCTGTCATTTTAGTTTTTATTAGTTTTAGTCACGTTCATTATCTTTTTAGTCTAGTCTAGTTATAGTCGACGAAAACTGATGACATTTTAGTCTAGTTTTAGTCAACGAAAACTGATGACATTTTAGTCTAGTTTAGCACGAACTGATGACATTTAGTTAGTTTAGTCGACGAAAGACACAGTCTAGTTTTAGTCAATGAAAATTGTATTTCTCTTTTAAGTAATGGAAATCTATTTAACCCAGTCAATATAGTATAAGTATACCTAGTAGTATAGACGAAACCAAAATGTTATTTTAGCCAAACCCATTTAAAAAAATTACCTATTTTAAAAATATCTTATTATAGTTAGCCTATCTTATTATATTATTGTTACCTTATAGACTCAAGAATATTCCAGACACATGAAGACGCTCTGATAAGAATTTACAACATACTTATTTTAACAACCAAACATGTTAAAAGTAGGCTAGCCTACACGATGAAATGAAAGTTTTTCCAAATGTCATTTCTTCTTTTTCTCCCAAAGACGAATCCCTTTGTCAGACTTAACTGTGTTTGTTGTTGTTTATGCTAACGCCTGTTTGTTCACATGTGTATGAATGTATGTAGCCTATACTCCGTTTGCGGTGTGTATTTTTTCCCGCACCCATGTTAATAGGTTAGAGCGCTCACACCGCACGCGGAGGCAATGCGCTCCAGGAGCGGTGCGTGCATAAAAACAGAGCAGAGATACAATACCTCAACAACGCGACATAATGTATGTAGGCTAGAAATATTATTTGAAATAAAAAAATAGAGAATAAATGTCGATTGTGGTACAGCCGTAGATCAATTGCGCACTGCAAACCCAGCACATGTAAACACAATAGCGCGTGCTGCTCCTGCATACACACCGCAACACACACTACACACGGAGTATGTGTGAAACAGGCGTAACTCACGCAGCTGCATCTTCTAAATAATGCCGCGAATGGGGCTTGAGGATGTGATGTCGCCTGCGTCTGCGCTGTGCGATCTGATGCAGCCCCAAGTGACAGAGAAATTCTGCACGCAAGTAAACGAGACGAAATAACGTTAAATAACATTTCGTCTCGTCTCGTTTTGGTCAACGAAAATGAAAAGACATTTTAGCATAGTTTTTATTTTGTAAACCACATTTCGTCTTGTTTTTATTCGTCAACAATATTCCATTATACTTTTAATTATACATCATCGTCACATAACCAGCATTTACGTTGCGTCTCGTCTCGTTTTCGTCACGTGATAAAGGTTCGTTGACGACGATATTTAGTCATAATTTTCGTTGACGAAAGCAACACGACGCGGGCCGGGTTCGGGCAGATAATTCGTGTTAATGTGCATCGGGTCCGGGCTTTAAAAGCCACGGGCCGGGTCGGGTCGGGTTATAATTTTCAGGCCCATTGAGAACTCCAAGTGTCGGTGTTGATGGATGAGTTGGGCTTTTATTAAATGTCAAACAAAACAAGAAAATGAACAAAACTACTATAGACCCAGAGTCAACGGCAGGGAGCATAAATCAGGGTGCGTGTATCTCACCCATTTTTAAACACTTTCAAATGCATGCTCGCTTTGCGCTTTCACTTTTACGGGAGGGAGGGGAGGGGAGGCACATTAACTTGTTTGGTGGGGCATACCCAGCAAATGGCCCTCTCTTGGCGCCGGCCCTGTATACAGTATACACACTGTAGGGGAAATTACAGGCACTGCACGGCAAGGCTGAGCTGAATATGGCAGAGCTAGGCTTGACACACTGGGAATATCACACTTGCAGGAACATTAGGCAACACCATTCCACTTTTGTTTCACGAGTTCACACTTACAAATAAGTCAATAAAATGAATGCGTATTTGGCGTGCTGTCCGAGGAGAGGGCTCCGGGCTTGGTATTCGGCCCGAACCCAGAATACTCCCCCGTATTGCTGGTTAAGAAGTAACCAGGCGAATGTGAGGAGACGGGGTGGTGGAGGGATGCTGGAAAACTGTAGAGGAACATTGGTGAGTCAAATGAGTGTATATATACAGGTCTCCAACACAAGCTGATTGGATAGACATGTTGATTACTGATTGTCGACAGCTGGTTCGAATGATGTGATAATTGGATCAATTATTTGAACGTGCTCCTCCCGAACTTTGTTTATAAAACATCATTTTGTGAAAAAACAGCCTTGCCGTTCTGCTAAAAAGCCCCTTTTGTGTTAAATAGAAAAAAAGTGAATTATGTTTGTTACACCACGTAGGTTTATGATGATGGAATTGTCAGTTTTGTGTGAACTATTCCGATATAATGTAATATTATATATAATTTTATATTTTTGTTGTTGTTTAATGAAGCGTACATTTGGTACAAAGCTAAACTGAGTCTACTGTCTCTAAATATTGTTTCAGTGACTACTTCTGGAAAAGCAAAGGTGAACATTGTGCTTGTGTGGATATTATACAACACTCAAGAACTCAGTGTCTAAAATACTTCGAGGGATAACAAGTAAACCTCAGAAAGAGATGAGTAAAGTGTGTGTGAAGAAAGAGGAGAAGATTCATGGACGGCAGATTATGGTAATAGAGCTTCCAGCTTTTACTCGTCTCTCAGAGGAGGAAGTGATGCGGGAGACTCTCCACTGTCTCTCTCTCTGTGATCCTGGAGTTCATGCTTTTCCTCGTTACTCCTGCTTCACTGACTAATGAAGACAAAGCAGAAATGGAGAAGATTAAAAGAATATTTAACTCTAATGAGCACTTCATGATGCTTTTCACTACTGAACTCACTGTTGACAAAAGTGTGTCAGATTTTGTAGCATCCACAGAATCTCAGAGCATCGTGAGTCCCTATGGGAGTTGGTACAGTTTGATGGGGTTAAAGGATGAAAGAACCTCTGGACAGTATCTCAAATATTGTGGGTTGTATAGACAGTCTGAAGACTGAACCATATTCACTTCAGATGTATATGAGAGCCAAGAGAAGAGAATCAGAGATGAACTAGAGGAGAAACTCAATGTGAGAGATAAAGAAATCACAGAGTTACAGGAGAAGACACTGGGTGGTGGATTCATTTACCTTCATGAATAAAGCACATTTGTGAGAATACAGTAACAAGCTTGCAGTTTTGGTAAAAACACCCTTTACCAATTTCAAGGAGAATTTTTTTTTTACAAAAAATATAATCTAAGTGAATTGATTAAAACGTCTCGGTTACATATGGTAACCCTCGTTCCCTGAAGGAGGGAACGGAGACGTAGGTCATGACTGACCAATAGGAATCTCGCTAGAGAGGCCAATCTACTTCAAGTGAAACTAAAACAAGCCAATACACATTGGCGTGCAATCATTTGCAACAGCTGTGCAGCCTCGCAGCGCGGGTATTTAACAAGCTAAGGGGCCAAGCCTGAAAAAGCTGGCCGCCCCAGCGGGCGGCAGCAGATGTGGCAACGGGACCTACGTCTCCGTTCCCTCCCTCAGGGAACAAAGGTTACCATATGTAACCGAGACGTTCCCTATCGGTCAGTCACTACAATGTAGGTCATGACTGACCAATAGGAATCCCTACCAAAGCGCCACAGCCGCTGCACCCCATCCAGCGCCCCGTGCAAGCCTCTGCACCTTCTTGCCTGGAAGGACGATAGGAGGAGGCTTACACAGAGTGAATCTGACACTGTTTTTCCGTGATAACCCATTGTAAAGACTCATCGGCGGATCTAATCCGTGGGGAATTTGCATATCCTAATTAATAATTGGTAATTAATAATTATTCATACATGTTTGGATTAGATCAGTCTTACATGTTAATAAATCTCCCGATAAGGGAGGATATGTCATTTTACCTGCATGCATACATGTGTATACTTGCACTTAACCACAAGTTGATTGCAATTCATTACACGGACCACGTCTTACAAAACAAGTACTTTAAAGTATCTTTAATTTATAAAGCTCGTAGCTTTGACCTAGTCATTTCAGGGACCCGAAATATGAGCAAAGAGGCATTACATCAATCAAATGAATATAATGAATTTAATAAGGCAGAACTACTTATGTATTTACTACGGTTACATGGGATATATGTATTTACAAAATAAATAAACAACAAAACACGATAAGGCATCGATGAACGAGAAATGCATAGAGTTTGGTCGATGGAAACACGTGTGAGAGCGAGTGAGTGTGTGAGAGAGAGAGAGAAGAGAGAGGGAGGGGGAGAGAGAGTATTGGTAGCATTGGTACAATTTCCCCAGACATTCACCATTCTGTAACAACACGAAAAACATCATCTTAATGCTTCTTAGAAGCTCTATAAAGAGGTATACTTGCACAAGTTTCTTGGTCTTTCTGTGGCGCGGCATTCCTGCGTGGCCCTGTCTGTCCTTTGTGTGGAAGGAAGCGTTACATGGTGCTGCTTGGCGCGCGTGTTGAACGGAGGTTTAAAGTCTTTGGGGTAACATTACCAAAGGAAAATAGTTCGGCTAAGTTCGTTTCACTTCGTGCAAGTGAACAGAGTCGAATACGGAAAACAAACTTTGACTAACAAAGAAAAGAAATAAAGATCCCTAAGGGGAAATCACGCGAGTTACATCTTTGCATGGCTGGTGAAGAAGCGCGTGTGCGTCTCTCAGTCCAGCGCGTCACGTGGTCACGTGCGCGTGCTTCTCCTAGTCGAATACGAAAACAACTTTAACTTACAAAGAAAATAAATAAAGATCTGATCCGGTCTCCGGAGAAGACCACGAGATAGAATTACATGGTGCAGCCGCAACGAAGGACGAAGAGAAAGAGAGTGAGAGAGGGAGGGGGAGAGATTTATCACTTTGGACAAAGCCAACCTTTTCCTGTCGGCTTGGCCAATCGGAGAGTGGAAGTCACAAGCGGGAGTTTGGTTTTTATGATCCTTTGTTCTCTTAAGCAAGGCATTTAAACCCTAATTTCGTCGGGTGTTTAAGAGCAGAATCTTCACAATTATTTATTAGTGTCCCTAAATGTGAACACAAGTTTTCAATTCTCAATGAAGGGATTATATAATAAGAATTATATATATACTATGAATGCAGAATTCATTTCTCCTCAGTTAAATCCAGAGAGAGAGAGCCACACTTCTCTGACATTCCTTTGTGAGGTCGTAAATGCTGTTATCTAAGAACCCCCCAGGCTCTGACAGTATGTTAAGTTTTGGTTCTTACTGTCCCAAAAAGCTGGTGCACATAGAATCATACATTTTACTGTAATTTCTTGTATCTGATTAGTTCCGCTGGACCATGAGAATTAAAACGAGACCCAGAACGATGTATAACAATTCTGGAAATCAAACAGTTATATGTAAAATGCATAATGATAAAGTCACAGTTATTCCAATGTAACATGGACAAACAAACACACATAAAACACATTGAATATATCTGGTTAAATGTCTTTTAAAAAGAGAAGTTTCTTTCTTAGGTCAGGAATGTTGCTTGTAACTGGACACTTTCCCGTGGCTTAGCGTGCCGGCCTCGTGTGTGTGTGGGGGGGAGGGGCTCGCGTATGTGTGTGTGTCCAGGGTTCAGCAGTGTCTGTGTTAATTTACATTCAGGGATTTTGGGTCTGAAGGCTTTGGGATTTTAGCAAGGATGTATTTAATTATTCAGATTCACCCTTAGCCCTAGCCTGGCTAACGCCAGACCCAATCTCGTTGAGAATTGGGTCTGGGAACCACATGCGCAATTTCTCGTATTTGAGGCGTGGTTTCAGAATGCCCGTCGCAGTTTATTGGGTGCTAAGAATGTCTATCAAATATGCCTATACGTAGCTCATAGCCAATCGTTTCGATAATACCAGATGACGTATGTAGAGCGACAGAAATTAGACAAGGAAGAAGACGATGGGAAAGATCTTTTTTGTAAACAATGACGTTAAGCGATTATTGCCGTTTGTGCAAGATAAATATGAGGGTAGAAGGTATATATGGACACTCCACAGACATGTTTCCGTGTGTTGCATAGATGTCGTCATCGTCTAGCTGCTCCCTCCCCGTTCTGTGATTGGTTCCCTAAATGAGGTGAAAAATCTGGCCATGGTATCCAGACTGCCTTTCAGCGTGAATTGAATCGCGCTGCGGTAAGGCAGTATGGGGAAACCCAGGCTACCTTAGCCCAGTCCTTACACCGAAACGAAAGCAAATTGTTTGTGTGATTGTGTATGTATGTGTATGAGTGATGGCGTGAGCGAGTCTCTGTGTGTGTGTGTGTGTGTGTGTGTGTGTGTGTGTGTGTGTGTGTGTGTGTGTGTGTGTGTGTGTGTGTGTGTGTGTGTGTGTGTGTGTGTGGCACGCGTGCGAGTGAGTGAGTGAGTGTGACTGACAATTACAAAGACTAGATTTTAAATTTGTAATCTGATTTCTAACCTACAGCCGTTGAGGTCCAAACAAAAGCTGCTTCCCAATCCCTCCGAACACAGTATGGGAAAGTATTCCATTGTTTGTTTACGTTCATTTCCGGAAGTCACTCGCTACTAGTTTCGCCTTCTCGATGACATCACGGGCGTCGTTAAAGACGGCACGCGATGACTGGTCAGGAAGCAGCGTGTAGTCTGACATGTTTCTTGTCCACGACACGACAAGATTTTAGGAGTCAAAATCGCGTAATCTGACACAGTGACTATCGTAACAGACAAAAAAAATCATGTAATCTGAACCAGGCATAAGACATCAAAGGTTTTAAAAAAAGTTAAAAGCTCAAATGTTAACCTAGTTTATTCCTTTGACAGTTCCAGAGGGTGTGAAGCTGAATCTGGTTCTGTGTGGGAGTAACAGAAGATTAAAATCCTTCATATCAAACCTGATCCTGAAGCAGGGAGACAGAAGACCAGAGCTCAGCTCAGAGTGTGTGAGGAGAGACGTGGATCTTCATGGACGTCTGGTGTCTCTGGTGGAGCTTCCAGCTCTGATCAACACTCGGCTCTCAGAGGAGGAAGTGATGCGTCAGACTCTCCGCTGTGTGTCTCTCTGTGATCCTGGAGTTCATGCTTTCATCCTCACTATTCCTGATGCTCCACTTAATAATGAAGACAGAGCAGAAATGGAGAATATCCAGATGATATTCAGCTCAAGAATCAACAAACACAGCATAATCCTCATAATGCAGAATTCAGAGGAAAAGACAGCAGAACTGAATGAAGAAACACAGTCTGTCATTGAGAGTTTTGGAGGACGACATTATTTCATTGGCCCTGATACACAAGTGTCCGTGTTAATTGAGAAACTGGAGCAGATGGTTGAGGAAAATAGTGGTGTTTGTTTCTCTAAAGAGACATTGATGGATGCACAGATGGAAAAACTGCTAAAATATGACGAAATGAAGAGGAAAATACATTCATTACAGAAATGGTTTCAGTCAAAAGGTAATTATCTGCATGGATTAATCACTTTTCATGATCGCAAAAATCTAAACAGATTTGTGAGATAAAAAAATACCATTACATGCAAAGTTCAGAAGAAATTATATAAGCACATGATGCTTCAGTATAAATTATACGCAATAATCTCTGTTGACCTGTATGTGTCACGTTTCAGTGTGTTTAGTTCTGTTTTGTGATCTTGTTTTCCCCTGTCTTGTGTGATTTTGGTTTAGTCCTGTTAGTTTTCCCGCTCCTCGTTTGTGTTCAATTCTCTGCACCTGTTTTCAGTTAATTATCTCGTTTGGTTCAGTTCATTTAAGCCCTGTGTTTTCCCTCAGTGTTTGTCGATCACGTCTTTGTATGGTTGTGTTACACTGAAGTTCCTGGAGTTTTGTTATTTTGTTCCTGTATGTTCCTAAAGTTAAGTTTGTTTAATAAATCAACTACATTGAAGGTCCCTTGTCCTCGTCTTCAGCTACCTGCACCAACAACCCTGACAGAACGACCAACCAGAAACAGTAAAAGCTCAAACCCTGTTCCTTCGGCTTCAGGATGAGTTGGGATCAGATCGCAGCTCTGGCCATGAAGAGCTGTGATCTGTTTGAATTCACAGACAAGTTTTGTTTGCTGGTGGCGGACAGTACCCTGGGAGACGACACCATCATAGGGTGTTACAAGATTGCGGTCCAGTACATCGACCCACGGCCATTACCTGATGTCACTGGGATGAACTGGAGGGATGCGATCGCCACATGTTGGGATAGCTTTATCCCCACCTGGACTATCTCCAATCCCAAGTCTGCCCGTCTCTCCAGCCCAGCCAAACCCATGCATCCAGTCAGTCCAACCAGGCCCGGAAAGGAAACGGTCTCATCACCGCTCCGGACCCGTAGCTGAAATCACCTGGCCTAGGTCACGGAAGCTGGCGTCGAAAATGTTTGATCCAGCCATTATGTCCGTCCGTGGGGCCTGCAAGTGTGTTGCTTTTACCGAGCCCGTCACCTGCCCGCCAGAGCCTGAGCCCGTCGCCTGCCCGCCAGAGCCTGAGCCCGTCGCCTGCCCGCCAGAGCCTGAACCCGTCGCCTGCCCGCCAGAGCCTGAGCCCGTCGCCTCCCGCCAGAGCCTGAGCCCAGCCCCAACTCCGAATGCTGGTTCCGTCCAGTTCCGAGTCCCATGATGTGCTGGCCCCGTCCATTTCCGAGTCCCTGATGTGCTGGCCCCGTCCAGTTCCGAGTCCCCTGATGTGCTGGCCCCGTCCAGTTCCGAGTCCCATGAAGCGCCAGAGCCCGTTGACCCACCGCCAGAGCCCGTTGACCCAGCGCCAGAGCCCGTTGACCCAGGCCAGAGCCCGTAGACCCAGACCCAGAGCCCGTAGACCCAGACCCAGAGCCCGTAGACCCAGACCCAGAGCCCGTTGACCCAGACCCAGAGCCCGTTGACCCAGACCCAGAGCCCGTTGACCCAGACCCATAGCCCGTTGACCCAGAGCCCGTTGACCCAGCGCCAGTTGATGTCAAGTCTGTTCCTGTTCCTGAACCTGTCCTTCTCCCTAAGAAAATTTTGGGGGGGGGGCTATACGCCTTCGCCGTGGCCGGCCAAAGATCCACGGAGGCCCGGAAAAATAACACCTCCGTGGCCACCTGAAGGGTCTTCACCACCGTGGCCACCTGAAGGGTCTTCACCACCGTGGCCACCTGAAGGTCTTCACCACCGTGGCCACCTAAGGGTCTTCACCACCGTGGCCACCTGAAGGGTCTTCACCACCGTGGCCACCTGAAGGGTCTTCACCGCCGTGGCCACCTGAAGGGTCCTCACCGCCATGGCCACCCGAAGGGTCTCACCGCCATGGCCACCCGAAGGTCTCACCACCACGGCCGCCTGAAGGGTCTTCACCGCCGTGGCCACCTGAAGAGCCTGCACCGCCATGGCCACCCGAGGGGTCCTCACCGCCATGGCCACCCGAGGGTCCCACAGCTCCGCCCTGGACGCCCGAGGGTCCCACAGCTCCGCCCTGGACGCCCGAGGGTCCCACAGCTCCGCCCTGGACGCCCGAGGGTCCCACAGCTCCGCCCTGGACGCCGAGGGTCCCACAGCTCCGCCCTGGACGCCCGAGGGTCCCACAGCTCCGCCCTGGACGCCCGAGGGTCCCACAGCTCCGCCCTGGACGCCCGAGGGTCCCACAGCTCCGCCCTGGACGCCCGAGGGTCCCACAGCTCCACCCTGGACGCCCGAGGTTCTGCCTGCTCCACCGTGGCCACGCCCACAGCCTGCACCGTCATGGCCACGCCCACAGCCTGCACCGTCGTGGCCACGCCCACAGCCTGCTCTGCCTTGGCCACGCCCACAGCCTGCTCCGCCCTGGCCACACCCACAGCCTGCTCTGCCCTGGCCACGCCCACAGCCTGCTCTGCCCTGGCCACGCCCACAGCCTGCTCTGCCCTGGCCACGCCCACAGCCTACTCCGCCGTGGCCACACCCACAGCCTGCTCCGCCCTGGAGGCTTCCCGGACCTGCAACATGCCCTCGTCAGCCTCCAGGGCGCCCACCCTCCCACTCCTTTGGATGTTATACGGCGCGAGGACGCGCCTTCGGGGAGGGGGGAGGTACTGTCACGTTTCAGTGTGTTTAGTTCTGTTTTGTGATCTTGTTTTCCCTGTCTTGTGTGATTTTTGGTTTAGTCCTGTTAGTTTTCCCGCTCCTCGTTTGTGTTCAATTCTCTGCACCTGTTTTCAGTTAATTATCTCGTTTGGATCAGTTCATTTAAGCCCTGTGTTTTCCCTCAGTGTTTGTCGATCACGTCTTTGTATGGTTGTGTTACACTGAAGTTCCTGGAGTTTTGTTATTTTGTTCCTGTATGTTCCTAAAGTTAAGTTTGTTTAATAAATCAACTACATTGAAGGTCCCTTGTCCTCGTCTTCAGCTACCTGCACCAACAACCCTGACAGTATGATTAACAATCATCCTTTGAAATTTATTATATTGTTTTTAATATTTACTTAAATCTATCTTTAGATTCAAAAGAAAGAGCAGATGATCTGAGGATTGTTCTGCTGGGAAAAACTGGAGTTGGGAAGAGTGCAACTGGAAACACCATCTTAGGAAGAGAAGCATTTATATCAGACACATCTCAAAAGTCAATTACTAAAGTGTGTCAGAGAGAAAGAGCTGAAATCAATGGCCGACACGTTACTGTGATCGACACTCCAGGACTGTTTGATACTAATCTTACTAATGAGGAAATCCAGAGAGAAATCACCAACTGCATCTCCATGATCCTGCCTGGACCACACGTGTTTCTCTTACTGGTACCAGTGGGACGATTACTCAAGAAGAAGCAACAGCAGTGAAGATCATCCAAGAGACGTTTGGTGAAAACTCTTTAATGTACACAATAGTGCTCTTCACCAGAGGAGACGATCTGAAGAACAAAACCATTGAAGAATGGCTGAAAAATCCTGAACCTGCCCTTGAAAACCTGATTGAAGCGTGTGGAAACAGATTCCATGTGTTCAATAATAATCAGACTGGAGACCGAACACAAGTGTCTGATCTACTGAAGAAGATAGACGACATGGTGAAAGAAAATGGAGACAGTTACTACTCATGTAAGATGTTCAGAGATATGGAAAGAGAAATACAAGAAAAACAAAAGGAGATGTTGACAGATACAGTGGAGAAACTGAACAGAGAGAAAGGAGAACTGGTGAAAAAACATGAAGAAGAGAAAGAGAGGATGAAGATGATGATGGAGGAAGAAATACGAAATCAAAAAAAGAGAAGAGAAGAAGAATTTAAAGAAAGAGAAGAACGATATGAAAGAGAAATTAAAGAAAGAGAGCAACAAAAGAGAGAGATACTAGAGGAGCTGAAGAGTGAACGAGAGGAATTGAAGAGACAGAAACAACAGGAAAGACAAAGAAGACAAGAAGAGGATGAGAGAAGAAAAAAGACAGAACAATATAAAAGAGACATTAAAGACATAGAGGATCATGAGAGGAAAATGCGAGAGGAGATGAGGAGAGAACGAGAGGAATGGAAGAAACAGAAAGAAGAGGAAAGACGAAGAAAAGAAGAAACACATAATACAGACACACACCATCAAGGTCAGATTTACAAATAAATGTGTATAGTCCTTTTGATCTTACATTGAAAAAAGAAAAAATATATCACAAAAATGTATTTAATCTATCTATTTATTATTATTATAAACACAGGGAAAATTCAGGGAAGAGAGTTAACCTACAAATTATTTAATGGAGTGGTAAGAAACCTAGATAATGGATCAGGTTTATGACCCAAAAAAACATTGGGAACCACTGTGATACACTTTTGCAAGTAGTTTAAATTTTAGGTTTGAGTTTAACACTTGTTGCTCAGAGCCCCACATTTAATCAGTTGTTGTTACTCTTTAAACTCTTGTCTTTTTCAGATGATGAAGATTCACCATCAGATTCGGGATGTTTGAGAATCTTGCTGTTTGGGAGGAGAGGGAATGGAAAGAGTGCCACTGGAAACACGATCCTCGGAAAAAAGGAGTTTCACTGTGAAGCCAGTTCGCAGTTGGTGACCACTTCTTGTCAGATGGGAGATTGTGAAATTGATGGTAAATCAGTGGCTGTTGTTGATACTCCAGGACTCCTTCACATTACAGAGTCGAAAGAAAGGGTAATGGAAGAAATGATGAACTGTGTTTCACTGTCCGCACCTGGACCTCATGTGTTCATCATTGTGTTGAGTTTGGGAAAAATCACTCAAGAGAAGCAAGACACTTTAGACGTAATAATGAAAATCTTTGGCCCAGAAGCAGCAGATTACAGTATTGTTCTCTTCACTAAAGGAGATGAACTGAAAGAACAGACAATAGAACAATATGTAGAGAAAAGTAAAAATGATGATCTCGAGAAACTGATCAATGACTGTGGAAACAGATTCCTGGCTTTTAACAACACAGAAACACAAGATCGGACGCAAGTTACTGAGCTGTTAAACATGATAGAAGAGGTGAAGAAGTCTAATGAGGGCCGATACTTCACTAATGAGATATTAAAGGCAATGATCCCCATTGAAAAGAGAGGGGAAATGCTAGAAGAGAATAAGAGACAAAATCAGGATCAAGTTACAAATTTGAAATCCAAATATGTTGGGAAAGAAAAAAGCATGAGACAGAGACTGGAGAAGAAGAAACTAAAGCTAGATGAGGAGAGAGTGAGACTGGAGAACAAGTTCAGAGAAAAAGAGAAAACACTGAGGAGAGAGTTTGAGGAGAAAGAAAAATCAGACCAAAAGAAACAAGAGGAAGAGGATCGGGAACGATCAGAAGAGGAAAAACAGCGAAGAGCTGAATATTATCAAACAATAGATGAGATGGAGAGAGAGATTGAAAATCAAAAAAAAGAGAGAGAAGAGAAATACAGACAAGATCAAGAAAAGATGAAAACTGAGCAGGAACACATCATGACAGAGTTAAGAAGAAAACAGGAAGATGAAATAAAAAAGAGAGATTTAGAGGAACAAACGAGGAAGAAACAAGAAGAGAAAGAGAGAGAAGAATGGAAGAGAAAAATAAAAGAGGCTGAAGATGAAGAGATTCAGGAGGGAATTAAACGACAGCAGAGAGAATGGGAGGAAGAGAAGAAAAGACAGATGAGAGAACGAGAGGAAGAGGAAAGAGAGATAAAAGAGAGACACAAGGAACAACTGAGAGAAAAACAGGAAGAACTGAAGAAATTTGAAAGTGAGAGAAAAGAAGAACAGATGATAGAGGAGAGAGCAAAACAGACAAGAGAGAGAGAAAAAGAGAGAGAATATAAAGACGACATAAATGAAATGAAGAGACATTATGATCAGCTGGAGCGGAGAAAGAAAAGAGGAGTGGAAGAGGAAGAAAACGAGAGGATAAAGACAGAAGAAGGGAGAAGAGAAAGAGATGGGAGAAAATGATGGAAGATCTGAGACGAGAGCAAGAAGAAAAGATCAAGAGAAGAGAAGGAGGGGAGAATGAAATAATAGAAAGAGAAGAAAAAGAGTGTGATGAAATGAAACAGAAACATGAAGAGGAACTAAAGAAGATGAAGAAGAAACATCGAGATGAAGCCAGAAAACAAGAAGAAGAACTGAATAAATTCAGTAAGAGGAAAGATCAGCATGTCCAGGAGTTCAAGGAGAAAATTGAAAAACAATATGAACTGAAAAAGAAACAGGAAGACCGGTGTCTTGTCATGTGAAAAGTTTTTAAACATGATTGATGATCAAAAAATTGGCACTTGTCTTCTGTAGTTTATGTGAAGGGGCTTTCTGTTCTTCTCTTAATCTGTATTTCTCTTAATCGGGATTCTTCAGATCTGCTCCTGTCCTGCAGAGTTTAATCATAACCCTGACTTACACCTGCCACTCATTAAACTCCCCAATCATTTTATCCCTTAAAACTCATCTTTGATCATCAAAATAACATATTTAAACGTGATCCCTGAGGTAAGGGATTTCTTTAAGAGCTTTGCAACAAACTGCTTTACTAAGCATTTCGTGACAGTTTCCTGCAAAACACTGCAATGGAGAAGTGGTGGCTATAGTTATGAAATCTCATTATAAACAGAACATAATGGACCACTGACTTTTAAAGGTGCCCTAGAATGGGGTTATTTTATTATTTTATAATGTTTTCTGGGTTGCCCTTATAATGTTAGTTGTTTTTTTTTTAGATCAAAAATAATCATAATTTAGAAATAAAAGGCATTTTTCCTAGCCTGATTTTAGCCTCTGATTTAAACACTCTGTTTGAAGGGGCGTGTCTGCTGTGAGACTTCAGTGTAGTGTAACAGTGAGACTGCTGTGATTGGCTGTGGGATTCAGTGTAACCGGACACTGCTGTGATTGGCTGTGGGATTCAGTGTAACTGGACACTGCTGTGATTGGCTGTGGGATTCAGTGTAACCGGACACTGCTGTGATTGGCTGCTGTGGGATTCAGTGTAACTGGACACTGCTGTGATTGGCTGTGGGATTCAGTGTAACCGGACACTGCTGTGATTGGCTGCTGTGGGATTCAGTGTAACCGGCCACTGCTGTGATTGGCTGCTGTGGGATTCATAATGGACCACTGACTTTTAAACAATATTAACATTTATTAAACTACTAAACTATACAACTGTACAATATTTGAGTTATGGAGATTATTAAAGGTGGTTTGATGGATGACACAGAGTAGGGCTGGGACACTAAATCGATGCATCACGATTCTTCAAACGATTCATGGATCGATTCTGAGATGTTCAGTATGCATCGCGATTCTCTCTCCAATTAATTGAGCTTAGTTTTTAGTTTTTTCAGATGCAACTACATGCTCTAGAAACAGCCATACTCTGCTTGTTTCCAACTGACCGTTCGCAAAAACCACGCCCCCTAGTTATTGTTACTACGCCCGACAAACAAATGGTCAAACACGACCAGCGCCACAGATTCCCATTGCGGGAAGAGGTGCGTGTCAGTGACCCTTTTTTGGAGCAATACCTCCGCGATATCCTCCAGATCGAGGCACAAGGGGTTACAGTGTGCAGTGGAGGGATATATTCAAAATATAAAAATACGCAATGAAGGAGACACGACTACTATCGAGGCTAATGCTTATACCGGTCTCAAGCTAAAACTGAGAAACCCCATGACCTGTCCCTCAAATGCAGCCAGCACAGCCTTGAAGATGATTCAACCCGATCTCACGACCAATTCGTACGAATTTGTACGAGTGGCTAATTCGTAACAATTCATACGACCTGACTCGTACGAATTTGTACGAATTTGTAGGATTTTTACTAAATCGTACATATTTTACGAATTCCAAATTCGTATGAATTCATACGAATGACCTACCCCTGACCCCGCCCCTAAACCTACCCATCACGTGGGTATAGACAAATCGTACGAATCCGTACGAGTGAGTTCGTATGAATTGTTACGAATTAGCCACATTTTAATCACTCGTACAAATTCGTACGAATTGGTCGTGAGATAGCGTTGGATGATTTTATAAGCTGGTTCAGTGGCCAATTGTTTGGAGTTAGAAATATATAACTCGCGCTGCATATTTAGTAATTTTGCCTCAGATACAGGATTATACATTCGCTTTAACAAGCAGGTTGTTCATTACCACGGCAACCGCTTGCGTGTCATGCTGAATGCGATTTTCGTGTTTAAGAGACGGAAAGATGCAGATAACCATACATTATTTCTATTAATTTCCCCCCGAAAATATCATGTTAACAACAACCCTTTAGCAAAAGTAATTGCTTTGTGGATCCTCTTGATCTGCTTTCTCCATGTTTCTTCGACTAATCTCAGTGTCTCAGTCTCACGCTGCACGCGAGTTAACCATGTTCGACACATTTAACTGGGAGTGGGGCCGTCCACACTGTTGTATCCATTGTAGGCACCGCTCACGTTGTGTTTACAGCTTTGGGAACGGAAAGAACACAACTCCTCTAGACAATCTCTCGGGGTATCTAGTGTCTGATTTACAAACGCTGTGGGCGCACCGCTTCACCATCTTGCTTGGAGTCAATGTTTGACGGACCTGCTCACATAGTAACGGTTGCTATGATGTGTGATTGGACAATGGCCGTTTTGGGGGAGGGGCCGGCGAAAGGTCAATTCCTTACACACACTGCTCGAATCTTCCATAAAATATTCAATTCAATTCAATTCAAGTTTATTTGTATAGCGCTTTTCACAATACACATTGTCTCAAAGCAGCTTTACAGAAAGTGCATTTCAGAAATGTACATAGAAAAATACAGTTAGTTAATCATGTATTAATTTAGGGCATAACATATCGCCGGCGTTGAGTCGTCTCTTCACAGGCGTCGAGTCGTCTCTCCACAGGCGTTTAGTCGTCTCATCACAGGTGTTGGGTCATCTGAAGTCTCCGTGAGAGGCTGGATACAAACTGGAGCTGACGAACGCTATTTACCTCGGGACTAGCGTTCTGAGATAACAGCAGAAAGACAGATGGGAAATAATTAGCATAGCTGATGTTCATAATATTAATGCATTCGAACTGATTCAGAAGTAGTATAAAAGGTAAGCATTAAGTGAATGCTTGGTTAAAGAGATGCGTCTTTAATCTAGTTTTAAACTGGGACAGCGAGTCTGAGTCTCGAACAATATCAGGAAGGCTATTCCAGAGTTTAGGAGATAAATGTGAGAACGCCCTCCCTCCTTTAGTAGACTTAGATATCCTAGGAATGACCAGAAGCCTCGAATTTAGTGATCTTAAAGAGCGTGATGGATTGTAGGGCGATAGAAGGTCTGTTAAATACACAGGAGCTAAACCATTTAGAGCTTTATAAGTCAATAGTAATACTTTGTAATTGATACGGAACTTAATAGGTAACCAGTGTAGAGATGATAAAATTGGTGTTATATGATCATATTTTCTTGATCTAGTAAGAACTCTATCGGCTGCATTTTGCACTAACTGTAGCTTGTTTATTGAGGATGCAGGACAACCAGCTAATAAAGCATTACAGTAATCTAGTCTCAAGGTCATGAATGCATGAACTAACTTTTCTGCATCTGAAACAGATAGCATGTTACGTAGCTTAGCAATGTTTCTAAGGTGGAAAAAGGCTGTTCTTGTAACATATGAAATATGATTTTCAAAAGTCAAGTTGCGGTCTAGTATAACACCCAGGTCTTTTACTGTAGTGGATAAAGTAACAGGACATCCTTCTAAATTAAAGTTGTATTGTAAGAGATTTTGTGGGTAGTTTTTTGGACCAATAAGTAATACCTCCGTTTTACCGAAAGAAATAATCTTTCATACAATCAAAAATCAAAGCAAATTACAAGGGTGTTTGCAGTTATTCAATTTAATAATCAATTATTACATTTTAACCATTTAATCGTTTTATAATAAATTACCTATTTTTCTAGCTCTTGCAATGCTATGCAATGCTTTTATTGTTTAGTCTTATGATTGTGTGGTCTCAATGGGTTGGTCTTCATAAGTAAGAGATAAGAGAATGTCTCCTATCTCTCTATTTTTTTTCTGTATCTTATTAAAGGGCTAGGGTCCCTTTAAAGACAATGCAATTTGCAAAACCTGTTTCAAGATTTGCTGTCAGAGGCGAAGAACTGGAAACAAGAACTCTCTGCTTGCCTAATACCCATATACTATATAAAGATTGAGATGTAGGCTCAATCCTTGGCCCTACCCCTTGTTTTCGAGTGTACCCCTTGGCCCTTAAAACAGAGTTAAAAGGGCCAAGGGGTTGTAATATTCCCCTACGAAATGGAACAACCCTTCATGAACCCGATACGTCGTCAGTCGTCGGCGATGGCTCTGACGTTACGGAGTTTTTACAGGATTTCTCCATGACAACGACTGACAATCAGTGCAGCTGCTCATAACTTTGAGGAAACATGATGCTTATAACGTTCCTTCCTCGAAATGTATGTCTTTTCTGTTTCGGAAAGGTAATTTATTATACAATTTCTTAATTTAAATGACTATATCATTATTATAAGTGTAAATAAAGTGCACGGTGGTGTCATCTGGCGCTAAATTTAGATGTTTAACCGTTTGCGAAATCATCTCACCAGTGATTCGCGATGTGTTCTGCGAACTTTCTCATAGCCCTCCGTTTGGAGTGTGCCTCTGAAAAATCTCCGTTTCGAGGGCTATGTAGCCCTACCCCTCGATCTAAACAAGAATCGGGACACCCTACCCCTTGTCGTGAACGCGCAAAACAGAGGGGTAGGGCCAAGGGGTGAATTGGGATTGAGCCTTAGACTCTCTCTGCTGCCTCTTTTCTTCTTTCTCTCTACTGATCGACAATAAAGTACATTTATATTCGCCACCTCAGGCTTTTGTCTCTTTCTGAAAGTAACACTATGCAGTTTTTCAACCTTCATAATATATTTCCAAGACCCTTGTGATGGTACATCGACTTAAAATAAGTTAAATGACTCGTCTGCCATAGCCTGACGGGGTCTGTATCGCTTTTACTGGCACTATGTAACTTCGGGTTTCGGGTAGGAACCCGTGCACAAAAAGAACTACAAAATTCGACTGCTTTACGTCAAGCGCTACAATAGTCATTATTTCGTTTTTCTTCGTTTCTGATGTCGCAATACATCATCCTTTCATGAAATCATGTAACATACTCTACCTTGTCTGTGGACATCGTTCATTCTAAAGCCGGTGCTGGGTAAACAGCGAGCGTGCGTGCGACGGTAGGCTAAATTATTTACGACAGCGGTAATGGAAAATTTCATTTCCAACCAGTAGGGCGACCGAAGAGGAAAAATACTTGGTGTTACTTTAACACATGGAAAGAAGGAGTTTATTTATTTATTTAACCAGTAAGGTCCCATTGAGGAATAATATATCTTCTACCGGGGAGTCTTAGTCAAGATGGCCAGCAAAACAAAAATTACAAAGAAATACATAAAACCACACAATAAACAGACACAAAACCCTGAAATCGAATAAAAAAATGCATCATACACGCATTAAAACCCCATATTTCATTTAATTTCCCACCATATTAGAGAGAAAAGATGTAGCATGTTGTTAGGCCAGTTTTGGGTGTTTCAAGCAAAGAATTCCTCATATTTTTGCATAATGATGCATTTAAAAGTTAAAGGCATAACAGATCTTTATAAAAGTTCACACTGTTGTTGCTGATTAAATATAATACGGATAACATTAAATAAAAAGATTTCTCAGATTAATTGTTTATTGGTCACTTTAAGCTAAGCCTCTCTACTTATCCATTGGTCGTGGCCATCTGCCATGTTTCTAGTTTAACACTTTTTACTCGTGTTTGTAGTTCCGAACCGAATCCTTCAAAGCACAATGGGTTGTGGGTAATATTAGCTGTTATAGTGAGTACGGAACTACACTTCCAAAATCGACCGGAAATAATATTGCATCCAGCAATTTCTGGCATTCTCTTTTCAACACACTATGCTTTGAGACACACTTATTCTAATCTCACATACTATTTAGGATGGATAGTATGGACATTGAGTAATTATGTGATGCGCAAAGCATATTATGAGAAAATTAAAGCATTTTTTGACCTTGGATGCATGTAAAACTATTGTAGGAGACTCAAAACAAAACCATTTACAGCCATGAAAGCCTTTTTAAGTGTGCAAAAATGTAAATTCAACGCAGGCAAGAGAAGAAAAGCTGAGGGCTGGGTTGGGAACCAGCGTCCAACAAGACAGAACTTTTGGCATCCTAAAAATTCTACAAGTGAGCAAAACCAACAAGTGTAGCAGAACCTTCACCAAAACTTGGTGGCAAACAGACCCTCAGTGTAAAGTCTTTCATTCAAACACCTCACGGTCCAAATGAAGCTGTTGATGGCAATCACTCTGACCCAGCGTCCTGATCTTCTGCTCACT